>JAIQCU010000984.1:0-31952 GCA_022114935.1 Leptestheria dahalacensis | reverse complement strand
AAGTTTAGAAGAGTAGAAGTAACTATTATTCCTGTTTTTTTTTTACATAGTGGAGAAACCACCTACAGTACTACTTCGCCACCAGCTGGGACCCATAGCTCAAAGTAACGACGGCAAACTCATCGTCTATCCTGGAACCATTCTCCACATGGAATGCCTCTGGATCCGGAAATTTGGTACTCCCAAATGGGATGTATCGCACAACTATCGGTACAGAAAATCATTTGAGAATACTTCAATTCTAATACATACACACAGATACGTACACTAGATAAACACAGTCACATAGGTCTATAAAGTCGAATATGTTTGTGTAAATCGCAACTTTCTGTCGCAGGAAATACCCGCAGGGTTGGACTGAAGAGCCTGGTAGAGACCGATCGCTCGAGTATCGATTAAGTATCTACCACGCACAAAAGGATGACTCGGGAATCTTTTCCTGCACTACTCCAACTCGTCACGTGCATAGCATCGATGTCGTAGTTCGAGCTGTCCACTGCCCTCCCATACCCGATCGCAAGGGACTCGTTGTATCCTCCAAGAACACTAAAATGAACAGTAAAGTTCACTTTTCATGCCAGAACGGCAAATCGCTGGTAGGAGCTCCTGAAGTCACTTGTCTGCCGTCGGGTAACTGGAACGCCCCTATTCCCGTGTGCGAGAATGTCGTCTGTCAAGATATTGCTGCAGCACACATCCTCAACTCGACAGACAAAATGCTAAGAGTGTCGGTTGTTAGCAGGGCAGTAGGTGGTAAGGCTCTTTTCAGTTGCACCCTGGGTACCACCTTGAGAGGCGCTACTGAAGCCATTTGTCTACCCAGCGGAGAGTGGTCGTACCCCGTACCCACGTGCGAAGGCAATAATGACCAAAATCGCAAACATAGTAAATAAAAACAGAGAATATTTCCTTGTTACAGAAATCCCCTGTGAAGTTCCAGAACCTCCGGAAAATGGATATATTCAAGGCGGTGCAGTTTATAAAGCCGGCGATGTGGTTCAGTATCATTGCCGCCCGGGTTTTATGATGGAGGGACAACCGATTGCAGTGTGTCAAGAGAACGGAAAGCTTTCTAGTGGACCTCCAAAATGTAAATATATTTTATTTATCATACGTTTATTAGCATTACATTTAGTATTAGTTAATTGTAACATTATAGTTATTGATTACATACAAACATGCAATCAAACTGTACGTGCGTGTACTCGAGAAAACTTGACATTTCAGGTACAACAGCCTGCACGTATCCTGGGACAACCATCGGCGGTACCATATCCTCAGTGAAATTTCATTACAGTATCGGGGAAACAGTTTCGTTTGAATGCCAACGAGGTACACTTGTCGGCTCTCCCATGTTGCGATGCCTGAAAAGCGGCAAGTGGTCCGCAGCTATTCCTACGTGTATCCCCCCTTCGAACTAAGTCAGTTTAGAGCCCTTTGCTATGGACAGTATTGTAAACTCTGTTATCTGAATCACGGTAGTATGGTGTTATGGCAAATCGTTTAAGATCAGTAACAGTTAGTTCACTAAACTTCAAAGCTTTTTAACAAGTGGCTACGGTGGAAATGTTAGTCATTAGCAATCTACTTGTACATGTAGAATGATCGATTGCTTACTGCAATACACATATCACAATCAATCCAGTTTTGCCATCCGCCTATAAATCCAGCGGCCGGATAGTTTCATTGCAAGCTGAACGAAAGCTGCTTGTTGGTTTGTTCAAGTGAGAGATATTTCAGTGAACGGTTTTTCCGAACGCACGTAGGACAGCAAGATGTTCGCGGAAAGATACCATAGTTAACAGTCGTGATGGTAAACTATTGTATTGCAAACTCGACAACCAGCATCGTTCGCTTTGGTGACATGGTAGTTGCCCTTGTGACTGACTGAGCGTTAAGTGCATTACAACCCCCTCAAGTACTTACTTTTGAAAAACCTCCTAATGAATATGGGAGACCAAAACCTTCGAACATGAATGATGTTTTGTTAAAAGTGAGTTTTTTTAAAACTAGCTTGACTTGACATGGAACGCATTGCGGTCATAGGTTGACTATGATTATAAACTAGCTTGACTTGACACGAAGCGCTTTGCTTTCGCAGGTTGACTAACATTATAACTAGCTTGACTTGACATTGCGTTCATAGGTTAACTATCATTATAAACTAGGTAGACTTGACATGGATCGCATTGCTTTCGTAGGTTGTCTTTCATTTCCAAGTAGCTTGATTTC
Source organism: Leptestheria dahalacensis (assembly GCA_022114935.1). NCBI lineage: Eukaryota > Metazoa > Arthropoda > Branchiopoda > Diplostraca > Leptestheriidae > Leptestheria > Leptestheria dahalacensis. The sequence goes on along the minus strand of JAIQCU010000984.1, from coordinate 29,720 downwards.
GTGTAGAACGCACTACGTTCATAGATTGACTAACATTATATACTAGCTTGACTTGACATCGAGTCGCCACTGAAAACGACGTTAAAAGTCGAGTCGACTCGTATGTGACACATGGGATTGAGTTACCCGATAACGCAACTGAGTCATGGTGAGCCATCGAATCATGACGACGTCATAGATGGTCATGGCAAGTCACTATGGCCGGGCATGCCGGACTTGTTTAGCTCCCATGCAAAGATAATGCAGTTTTTGCCCCGTGATGGTGGGTCTTTTAACTTACTGAGCGTTTAGTGCATTACCACCAACAAGCTTGTAGCCAAATTCCATCCAAATGAAATTATACTTGATTCAGTGGCATAGAAGATACTAATCAACAGAACGAACTGACACTTGTGTTAGTGTCAGTCTAATTTTATTACCTTTACCAACTGCAATAGTTTCCTGTTTATGAAAAAAAAAGTCGAGTTCGCTCAAAGCCAGAATCAACTAACTTCGAGTTTACACTGCTAACTAAATTATTTTATTTATCTAATCCCATAAGCAAGTTGTTAAAACTGTTCTGCCGTGTAGCTTACAATAGAATCACTTCTTTCAGGCAGTTATTGTTATAGGTTATTGTGTATTCCGCCGTTAACCGCTGTTCATGCCACAGCCAATCCGTTTCATTCAGATTCACAACATATCAGTAAATGCTGCTTGATAGAAATAATTAGTAGGTTGGACTGAAATGTATTTATTACACTGGTTATAAAGGAAGAACACAACCATTAGATTGTATAGAAAAAAGGATTGAATTCACGCTGAGACATAGTGGTGCGGCAGATAGCAAGGATAAATAAAAGTAAGGAATGCTTCTTTCCCTTTAACCCACCCACGAATCAAACGAACCTTTTCCAAAAACATTCCAAACTTTTGTACACAGATAATAGTTTTATATATACAACACGGGATCTGGTAAACAGTATGATGCTTTGAAATAAGAGACTTCTAGGTAAAGTTCTTGGGAAGTGGAAGAAAACCGTAGTTAGAAATAGTCCTTCTGTGCGATGTTGCAGCTGCTGATTACCATTCATTCTGGCCCGCTTGACTATTGCGCTTGCCATGTTTATGATGGTGGTGATGATGATGGTGTCGTTTCTTCTCTCCGCTGTTTTCCTTCGGGTAAACTTCAGCTACGACCATCTCGCCCTCGTCGCGGACTCCTTCCATTCTGCTCCTGTTGTAGTTGGTATCGTCCAGCGTTTCTTTACGACCTTTCTCAATGTCGTGGCGATGTCCTTTCCCTTTGTTTACAGCCGGATCGCGTAGGTTCTCCCACGCTTGTCGGTAGTATTTGTTCAAACCACCGCGTCCCTCGTTACTTGAAGATTCAAACGTAGTAGCTGAGTGAGAACCGCTGGAACCAGCCCTGCGCTGATAACGTCGACCGTTGCGGACTCTGATCTCAAACAACCGTTGATACAACAAGTTAACATACTTTTATATCATTAATGTCAATAACTAAGAAATGACCAAATACACAACATCAAAAAAAGACCATTGTTTTGAAGTATCGTCTGTCAATCAGTCAGTCGTCATCTAGCGTTCTACTGTCGTGTTTTATATTTACCTATGACTAGAAGTTGGCGAGTGCACAGGTCAAAGCAGCAGAAAGTCGTTCTAAGGCTACAAGATGGGAAACTAGATCTACAGTGCGGGTGGTTTAGCGTCAGAGAATTGTCCGGCTTTAGGTGCTTGAGTAGACCAATTGATGTCAACGCGCCCCATAGTCTGGTCCGGGAAGGGGAGTGCCAACCAGCGGTGGCGCCCAGTCACCTGTGCTACCGCTGGCAGGAAAACCAAACCCCGCTGCCTACAGCTGTTTATACCCATAACAAATCACTACCACAATATAAAACACTAATACAAAGCCAAAATAACATCCTATCAAGAATCACTACATCTAATATCTACAAGAATCATTTAATACAAAGCCAACTACTTTTCTAGTGCGTGAATCAGTCTAGCAAGTAATATATACAGGAGATATCAATTCACCTCTCTCCAGTTTACGATCAAGCAAAACTACACAAGGATCAAAAGGAAACTTGAAAGGTGATTGGAACTTACCGTCGAATGACAATAACGAACGTCGTGATAATGGCAGCTAGGAAGACGAAACCACCGAAGACTCCCAGAGCAATAATACCACCTGGAAGAAATCATTGATCAGTTGGTTATTCATCTCTTCCTTGAGCGGTTAGTTACTCAACATTAATGTATTGAGAGTAGTTATAGTACGAGTACTTATATTACATTAGTGTTAATAGGCACAGAGGTATACCACTGAAAAATTTGTTCAATAGTTAAGTGTACACGATTCATGGTATTCTTCACACTGGAAAAATAAGGAGTAAAACAATACCTAGGTTGAGTCGCCCGATTTCAGACTGATTGCCGGACTCGATCTTGTTTTTGGGCTCGTTGACATTGGGTGCCAGATTAGTCCTAACATTGGCGCTGTCGGCGATCTCGTTATCTTTAGGAGGTAGAAAGACAGGACCAGCCAGGTCAGAAAGAACGTCAGTAGTTTTCTTCGAACTCGGTACTCGACTAATTTCTTTGTAGTTGGGCTGTCGGCTATTACTGGAATTTCTTCGCGGGACAGGTGGGAGTTGGGACCGTAAAGTCGGGGTAGGACCTCGCGGTGTAGTGGAAGAGGTTTTTGGAACGGTGGTTGTTGGTCTTGTTGTGATTGCTTTAGTTGTTGTTGAGGTTGTCGTAGTTGTAGTTGTAGAGGTTTTAGTTGAGGAGGTTGTAGAAGGAGTGGAAGTAGAGAAATTTGTCGGCTCGTCGTCGTAGTAATCGTCCGAGTATTCGATAGTCTCCATGTCGGTATCGATGCGGTCTACCGTGTTAGGAACAAGTGCCGCAGGATCGTCTTCGATTTCTGTAAGGGACATTGGCGTCGTAATATTCAAGTCCGGAGAGCAAGCAAAAGAAAGCCAAAGAAGTGAAGGGGAAGAAAAAAATTCTTGTTTAACACTTTTGCTTGTGGTTTGTTTTTAGTTGTTTAATATTATTTGGGCTGTGGTGGATTTTCTTTTATAAAGCGTCTCATGCCAGTTGGGTAAAACAAAGGGCAAAAACCAGGTAAACGAAAGAAGTTGACGTAGAATTTCATGATATCAAGTTTGGGTTGCCAAAGATTATTAAGAAAACACATAAATGATAATCATTAACTCACCAATACAGACGGGTGCATCTCTGTCATAGTGTCCGTCCAGCTGGCAGATCAATTTACTTGGACCCGACAGCTTATACTGCGGACCGAGGCAGTAGTAAGTAACCACTGTGCCAGCTAGCGTCGAGTTGCCGGAAAGGCGGAATCCTCCATTGCGGATCTCAGGGGGCTCCATGCAAACGACGGCTGTTTTTGTGTGTCAATGAATTGCAATTGTAAACTTTGATAATGTCCTGATACTTGAATTAGAATAAACAAACATTACTTTATATTGTCTACTAACTGTAAACAGCGCGTCGGTCGAAGACCCAACGAATTAAAGATGTGTCTCGAATTATCAATGAATCAAACAGTGCTATCATCAAATGGTATGAATGAATGAATCAACAGTACTATGATATTACCTAGCCGCTGACTTGGTATGAATGAACAGTACTATATTGATGCGTAGGTGCTCAAATAGTATGAATGAATGAATGAACAGTGCTATAATATCTTGTTGCTAAACTAGTTCAGTGTAGACTAAAGTGAAGAATAAAAAGGGAGAAACGTACGTTCACAGCGAGGTGGTGGTCCATTCCATCTTCCATCGACATCGCAGATTAACTCGGCCCTTCCGATCAGCTGGAATCCTTCCGTGCACGAGTATCTGACGGTACTCAAGTAGTGTCGAGTTCCATTGACTAACTTGTACGCGCCATTAGGAATCCTTGCCGGCAAGCCGCATTGTACATCTACATATCAATTAAATATCAAAAGATCAGTTCAACGTCGTATAGCCCCAAATCTTGCAACAGTTTATCCTCGTTTCTCGAAATGATGAACTGACTTACACTTGCAGACAGGAGGATATTCGCTGTAAAACCCAGTAGCCATGCAAGTCCTGGTTACGGGACCCACTGCCATGTGGCCGGAATCACAACTGTACTCGATCCTAGTGCCGACATCAAAAGTTTCTGTCACCAGAGAAGAGTTGGCTGGTTGCTCTGGACGTCCGCACGATTTGGGTCCTTAATTGGATTTTGAATAAAATTAAAGCATATTGTATCATAAGAAAAGATTGATATATAGTTTTAGTAATAATTCATTGGAGCCGTAATCTGGATGAATACAGAATTAAAGCTTACGGTGCTGACAGATGTAAAAGAGGCGCAGGTTGCAGTTGGTATCACTCCAGAGCCAGCCTTTGGTACCGTCAAAACGGGCGCAGTCGTCATTTCCACCAGGTAGATTCCAAAAGGATACAGTAACGTCCCTTCCGGTCAACCACTTCCAGTTGTTGCGGTCCTCGGGATCGCGAATCGCGCCCATCCAGTATTGACCGCTAGGATCCCCGCGACTGTTTTTTTTAAGCACAAGGTCAGCTTATTATTTAGCGTTTTTAATCAAAACTAAATAGCGAAGATATTACAAGTAATTAAATTAGTTATCCATGTAATATTCTAATTTTCAACAAACGTATAATTTAAAGTGAAATCCAATAGCAATCAAAGTTTACCTGTGTCTTCTCCATAGTTCCCAGCTAATGAATCCCTGCAGAGCGGGATTGGTTTCGTCGACCAAGGATCCACCGCGAGCTTCACAAAACTGGCGGGCTTCATTGAAACTAAGCGGCTGCTGGTTATGGAACATGTAGCACTTGCCGTTGTAAGTAGCCGTACTGCCGGGTTCTTGGTCGCGGAACTGCGGGCACCTTTCCATCGGAAGAGCCTGATCGGTGTAAACGAAGGCTTCGCAGATCGATAAACTGCTTCCTGGAGTCTCCAGGTGGACACTGACGAAAGCGCCAGGCATGGGAGGGTTACACGGCAGGAAAAGAGGGCGACCTTCTTCGACGTGACCCGTGAAGCGGTTGCAGACTGGGTTGACCCCCAGGTCGGGTCGGCTGTTACCCACTCGGACGACAATATTGGCCGGTTTGTTGTTACCTGCAAGATGAAATGGTAAATTTGGCACCAACTAAATAACTATGAAATTAAAGAACCTAATATTAAAAATTATTCATTTGTCGTTTTCCTAACAATAGTAAGATTCTCATATAAATAGTACTTGGTTCGTGAATAAAAATCATTTAAACAGATTCAGTTTGATAGTTTCAAGTTAAATAATGTTCAAAGTTTTCATTATAGTTAATCTAAGTGAATATTACCACAACAGGGTTGTCCAAAGTCTAGTCGGACCAGCTGCACCATATAGGGTTCCAGGAGGTTGACGTACCACCATGGAGCTCGTTCCGGTTCCGTCATGGAACACGTCTCGCTATCGAAGAAGTTACTGGTGCTGCCGTCGACCGCATGTTCCGGCACTCCACCTTGAGCGATGCTCGACTGCATCGGAGCCTTGCCAGCAGCCACATTGATCACTGTTGCATATTTAAGTAAAAATGAACATAAGTTTCTGAACACAAACCATACAAATTAGTATTACTTTGTTTCAACTCGCTCTAAATACATCAATTTAACTCTTATAAACAAATATTTACTTGTTCTTGCATATGATATCCTACGAATAGCACATCAATAGTTTATAATAGAAAGTAACAAACTATTTTGTCTGTTTACAAGTTAGTCGAGTTTTGCAGATAGTTATCAAATGGATTTGTAATCTGCTACTGTATNTGTCCGTATACGTGTTGATAGAATTTCTTTTACCGCACACTCAACGTTGCAGCTATAGCTATGTAGCTATATAGTGACGAGTAGGTTTTTTACTAATTAGTTGGGGTTCAATTTTAATGAACCTACATTCTGTGAAACCCATTAATAGGTCTTCTAATGCTATCTGCAAGGTGTTAATCAAAGATACTATATTCATTCATAATTGCCGCAAATAAAATCATGTCCATTTTACCACGTTTAGTCAAAATCGGATCGATTACTGAAAATCCGTCAGTTATTGCTCGAATCCATAAGGTGATAGTTCTGAAAGCCAATTCGTTTCACTGATTTGCTTTTTCCCTTGTTGTACCGCACAACTACTATCTATCTATCTGTATCCACATACTTACCCCCATCTATCTGTCTATCCCCCTACCTACCTACTACTCCTATCTATCTGTCTATCCATGCTGTCTATCTACCTACTTATTTGCATACCTGCCAATCTATATACCTATCTATGTATCTATCTATCTATCTATCCATCCATCCATTTATCAATCCATCTATCTGCCTATCTACCTTCCTATCTATCCATCTACCTATCTATGTATCTATCTATCTATGTATCTACATGCCTGCCAATCTATATACCAATCTATATTTATATGTCTATGGCACGAGGCGGGGTGCTAACACAGGTTGTTCACCTGTTTATCTCAAAACAAAATCCCAACTCGTGTGAAAGACACTTTTCCCTCGGCGTTGAGGCATGTAATCATTTCAGTGACGTATATACAGGGAATTTCAGTTCTCCCGAGGCACCAGATGGTTCTCTATGCAAGGTGAACCAAGCGCGACAGATGTGCTAAAGGAAGGGATCTTGGTATTGAATGCCCAGTACCGTTACAGGCGCCGTTTAACGCCGAGGATTTTTTTTTTTCTCTCTCTCTCTCTCTTTTTTAAATATTCTTCGCTGTTCTGCACGGAACGGTGTTATGTCAAGCGTTTCGCACTGAAAGATATTTGCACATGAACGCGGATTCTTCTCCCACCCGGTAGTTTTTTTCTTCTTCTTCTAAACTCTTTGTCTTTTTAAGACTCATTATCAACAGCCCAGTTAACAATGAGATCAAACAGCTAATTAGGATCCACTTCAATAAACTGAACCGCTGCAAATTGCAACGAACGGTCGTTGACTCACTTGCACGAAATAGTTGTCTTTTTATGTGGACGTTCTTCTCTAATAAGGATATAACAACTTGTACCCAATTAAGGAAATACAACACTAATAAATAATCATATGAAAATAGAGGGCCATTTAAATGTATGTACTGTTGAGAGTTATTAGAAAAAGTCACAGTCGAAACTTCAATGAAATCTGACCAGGATGATATTAATTTAGTTGCGTGAATTAAATTATTTTGGCGTTAATAATAAGAAGAATGGTTAAGGAAGAATGAATCTACTAATAAGACTGATACTATTCTTGATAATTATGAGGCATAATATTTCCAAAGTTATGAGAATAAGTTAATCAAAACTTGCTAGTTTTGACCCGGGTATTGATTTTGACTGTGTTAATTAGTCTAACTTGTAATGTTCCGTTAATTACTATTTCAGTTATTCATTTAACCAATCACAGGTAGTTCATACACGTACGTCTTAATGAAGACTGTCCTTTGTATGTTATAATCGTAACTAATTCTTTTATATGTTTAAAGTTAATGTTGAAATACTTTGCTCGTTTTTATGTGAATTCTGCTTTCCCAGAGGATTGAGAAAAAACAGTAAGTTTTGTTGGTTCCAGACAGTGCAGTTCCAGGTTCGTTCCAGTAAAGAAAACACAGCTTTCTCAGGATAAAATTTCAGGTCTTTTTTCCCTTATTGAAAATATTTCAATTGGGGAAACTAAATTTAAAAAAAAAGGAAGGACCAGTCTGTTATTTGAGGTTATTTACACGCTGGGAGAATAAATCTGAGAAGAACAAGAGGCCGGAACGAGAACCAGTGGTCAATGTTACCCAACTTCTCAACGGAACCTTCAGAAGTTCAATGACACATCTTCGTCGGTTGCATTCCTGCCTAAAGGTTGCCTCTGTCTTTGTTTATCTATCTATCTATCTGACTATCTATATTTAACTATCTAAGCATGTATTTGTGTATTTATCTATGTAACTGTCTTTATGTCTATCTATCTATCTGTCTATCTATCTATCCTATCTATCTATCTATCTAACTATCTGTCTATTTATCTATCTGTGTATCTAACTCGCTGTCTATCCATCTACCAACTATCTATCTATTTACCTACCTATCCATCTATCTATCAATCTATCTATCCATCTATCTAACCATCTATCTATCCATCTGTCTATCCGTCTATCTATCCATCTGTCTATCCATCTATCTATCCATCTATCTATTAACTACCTACCTATCTATCTATCTATTTATCTATCTTTCATTGACGTCTTTATCTTCATCCTTATCTTAACTAATTATCTAGCCAAATCTAGCAATCTAGCTACCAGTCTATCTAACCAGTTATCTACCTATCAGTTAGACCGTCTACTTGTCAATCGACATACCTTTCTATTAATCTACATTTTACCATCCATATATCTAATAGTCAGTCCATCTGTCTATCTACCTTGCTGCCTGCCTATATCTATCTCTCTATTTATCCATCTGTCTCACCTATCTATCTATCTAACAATCTATTCCTTGTATCTCCCACATAAAAAGTTAAATCTCATTTCAATTGTTCATTTGCATCAAAATCATGATTGTTACTGCATTTTAGCATTAATCTTCATTGCCTATTTCACTTCAAGTTGCTATTTGCGATATTAGTCTACTCCCCATTTAAATCAAAGATTATAAACAATGCGAACGATTGATGGAATCATACTATCCAATATACATATATACTTTTTTAAAAACATTCTTTCAATTTAAGTAAGACTGATAAATTTAAAACTGTACTGAACACTACTGAAACTAATAGCTTACTACCCATTAATCTATATATACAAATAATACATAATGGTAGAAAACCAGCAGTTAAAATCATAGTTTTTAATATCATAGTTTCTTAGTTTTGTTCACTTCAGTAACACGTGCTGATGGCAGACGCTGAACCTGGCTAAACCGAGACATACTGAAAGTAAATGCTGATTACTCAGACATAATTTCCGTAACCATATCGTACAATAACAGAAAGCTAACGACACGCTGAACTGACAAATACTGACTTGAGTAGTTAATTTGTACATAGAAAACCAACAATACCGTTCCAATTTCAACCATAAAGTTGCACAGCCGCACAATACAAGAATGAAAAAGGCGACCAAAAACAGGAAGGATGTTTGCGCGTCAACGTTAATGGATGGGAAAACTCACCGCAAAAGGGTATGCCAGCTGGCGTCCACGTATTATTGGAAGAGCAAATTCTTCGCGACGGTCCGAGAAGTTCAAAGCCTGGCTCGCATTCGTAAGTGGCAACAGTTCCGGGTCGGATTACTTCCGGAGTAAAAGTCACTAAGGAGTGGGACGGAGAACCTGGATAGCCGCAGCCCTTGACGAGATGTCCTAAATCTGTTTGACGGAAAACAACCCTTTTGTTGAAATTTTTTTTCTCATGAATGAAGAATTTAAAACATAAATTTTCCGGCTAACTTCTTCCGTGCGTAACGAATGAATCGATTATATCAACAAACGGTTGATTCTTAACGGTATTGTTATAGTATTTACTACTTGTACTTTAATGTATTTAACGGATATGTTATTATAATTTATGTACCGTTATGGGTGAATGGCTAACCAACGCTTTATCCAGGGCTCGGCCACATTAGTAATTAGTTTTAAGTAAATCTAATTAAGATTTAGTTTGTATAAACAGACAATGTACCTGAAGCCAGAAAAGCTGCCAAATGCAGAAGAATAATTCCACTTCGCTGGGAAAACATGGTTTCCTCACCAATTTAGGATCTTCACTGTTTGCTTGTGGTAAGACTGTGAATTGAGAGTCTCATTTGGTGCGTGCGAATCGTTGCGCGTTTCGGTGCCAACTGAGCCCACGGACAGACTTGAGCGTTGACTTTGAGGAGTTCTTGTTAGCATCAGCTGCTCTCCTCTTGGCCTGAAGAGAAACCGGAAGAAAAACTGACACACCAACTGTTGTTTCGGTTGCTTGTTGACCAAGAGGGAATGAACTTGGCATCACAGTGCTGGAGGTAAATCTTCATTCATCGGAGGCGGTTCTCTTATAATACGGAAAAGTACACGTTTTTGTTGCATAGTTTAAACAGCAAGATGACGCCGTTTGTAGACAGATAGATAGATAGGCAGATAGATAGATAAATAGATGGATAGATGGAAAGATGGAAAGATGGAACGATAGATGGACACAAAGAAAAGACGGATAGATAAACAGACGGATGGACAGACAGACAGGCAGATATGTCGATAGTTAGGTGATAGATAAATAGATTAGCTAGATTGATATATTGACAGATTGATAGATAGATAGATAAATAGATAAATATATAGACTTATAGATAGATTGATAGATAGAAAGGATAGATGACTATATAGATAGATAGATAGATAGATAGATAGATAGATAGATAGATAGATAGATAGATAGATAGATGGATAGACAAACAGACAAGACAAAAAGACAAGACAGACAGGTATTGAGATAGACAGGTATGCAGACAGACAGATTTGCAGCAGATAGGCATAGAGATAGATAGATAGAGAGATGGGTAGAAAGACAGATAGTCAGAAACAAAAAGGGAGAGACACGACAGACGTACAGAAAGACTAGATAGAGTTAGATGGACAGGTATACAGACAGACAGATATGCAACAGTTAGATAGAGAGATAGATAGATAGAGAGGGACAGACTGACAGACAGACTGACAGACAGATAGATTAATCGATAGATAGATAGATGAAAATAGATTTGCAATTGGTTCATTTCTTTTCAGGTAACTGGTCAGGGCTACCTAGCGGCACTTACGGGAGATTCTTACTTTTCCCCCCTAACATAAAATTAGACGTCCAATCAATAACCTTATATGCGTTTCCTTTGTTTTATTGGCTCTCGCTTTGGCTAAAGAGGAAAGCTCGGCTGGAGAAGACTTTCGCTGTGCTGGACGCAGTACCCAGTTTCCTAAGATGAAGGGAGGCTTAAAGAAACCGTTGCGTGTTCAGTCACCTGTGCGTCAGGTGCAATGCACTTTGCTTTGCGGATACTCGAGCTTTTCCGTCTATTGCTTCTTTTGGTTAGGGAGGAAGTTTCAACCAGCAAACGATGGAAGCTTTTAAATAAAAGGATCTAAGGAGCCAGATGTAAGGCGCTGGGAACTTGGCTGATTACGGGCCTCGATAGGCCGCTTTCGTAATTTGTTATACAGAATCTTGTGTACGATCTTCAGGATGCTCCGTGTTTTCCTGTGACTATCACCCGACATCGAAAATTCCAATAGAACTTAATTTGTCGAAACGAAGAAGCTGTATATGGAAGCTAAAATCCCAATCAAACGATTGTACATAAATTAGGTTATATCGACGTATTAGAAGTAGATACTAGTCGACATAGGAGATTACCTAATAATCACAGGCATTCTTTGGCATTAGATATATTCCTAGGAAGTTTCGAATTAACTGCAGAACGGGAAGCAAACATCTAAAGTTTTCCCTTTAAATAATTAATCAGAATTTTAAGGAAATAGTTAGCAGCATATGGAAGATAAGAATCTTTCGTAAAATCTTAGCAACCTTAGGTTACAGAAGTATTAACACTTGACTATTCAGAGGGAGAGATAGTAATTTAAGATACTACAGAAGGGGTACTTAAGTTCAAAGTAGAGAATACCGTTAAAAGATCGATAAAACGTCAAATATCAAATTTAACTACCGTATGTTTATTAAGTTAGTGGCTCTTAATTATCGTAATAAAATCATTCACACGTTGATTTTTTTTACGAGAGTAACCAATTACGGGTAGATTAAAGCAAGCGGAAATATTCTACTTACGAGTAGTGTAATCACTACAACTTCAGTTTGCAAATAAATTGAGCATTTCTTTTGATTTATATCAACAGATTGCCGATTTAGAAACCGAGTTGATTTGAAATGACTGAAAAACGATTGTATTCAAATTGAGATGAAGTGGAGCTTCTCACAATAGAGATTGAGGCCGATACCAAAGAACAGGTCGGTTCCAATCTGAATATCCTAGATGCTTGACCAGCTGACAGTGGCACTGCTTTGTCAGGAAGGTTGAGATATCATCAACGACATTGTTTCGCATCTTTAAACGGTTGAAATGATGAAATTCTTCGTTGTCGGTGCGACGCATGCGCCGCATAGCGTTACGGTAGCATTTCCACGGCTGCGGTTCCATAATAACGTTTGCTCCGTAGTGACAGAGGACTTTTAACAAGTCGGTCAGGGCTTCGTCGCCGTGATTCAAATGAACCCACATGGTGGTCGAGAAGCAAAACACAAAATCAAACTTGTTACTTTTGGAATTCTCCAGGAATTTGCCCAAGGTGACTTCCCGCTGTCGTCTGTCAGTTATATCGGCGGTGGAGAATTGAATTAGGGGGTCAGTGATCTTCTCCGAGGCGCGCTCAATCAGTACGGCGTCTAAATCAATGGCCAGCATGTGAACCTGTCGCTCCCCACTGACAGCAGCTGACGCTATCCGATGGATTTCCACACTCAAGTCCTGGGAAAAGACAAACAAAACACAGGCATAATTCCCCAAACGAGAAGGTTATTGTCTTGGAAAATTACGATCCTTTTCTTCTTCATGGGAGAATGAATTAGTACCGAAAAATGAAACGTAATATGAAATTGATTTAATAGCTACTATCTACTTAAATCCCCCCCCCGTGATGATAGGTTCGGTGCGACTAATTATCTAAGTATATTATAAAGTAATATTTTGTATAGATCTAATTCGGTCATTATCAAAGTAAAGCAGGTGAAATATTACGTTCATGCACCTATGAATAAATCCGTTACGAACTGTATGTATGAAAAAAATATACACGAAAGATACAAATCTACTAAGAAACATTAACTTAGGCATTTGTTTTGCTTTGTTAGACTTTGTTCATAATTGCAGTTACAATTTGTTATTTAGCAAAAAAAAACTGTTGACAAAATGGGACATTTAAACCCGGAACTTGGCTGTTATTAACACAATTTAAATATTTGTAAACATTATTTCTTACTTCACGTTAAATTTTAAGTTTTCCTCGTAAAAAGGAGCTCCCACTGAATAAACATTGTCTAATGACTGTTGACTGTCTGTTGACTTTGAATTGGTTTCAAAGCGACACGCAACTTTGGAGTCGACGTGACGGGACCACTGACTGAACGTGGTCGCAAATGAGGCTATGTTAAATCATCTCGCTGTTAGGCTCAACTGCGTACAAAACGACATAGCCGAAAGTGTTGGCGTTTCTCTCAATCAGCATTTGCTATTAAGTGGTTTCGTGAATGTTGAGGTAAAAGTGAGTTCTGAAGTTAAGGAAGACAACTCATTCCGGTTGGTTTAGAAGGGCTTGTTTAGCACCAATTCTAACGGTAACGCTAAGTACGGGGTAATAACGGGGCAAAGAATGTGGTTCTCTCAAAAAGAGGGACGTTTTCAGCAAGTTTCCCCATAAACAAATACGAGACGAACTATCTTAGCCCATGTGGGAAACATACTCCAGCATTACATCCAACATCCAGTAGAAAGAGCGGCTCCGATCCAGGAAGACTTCGTATATGCTCTGTCAGAGTGTCTTCCAGCAGTTTGCTTCTCGTGGTAGCAGGGTTGAAATCATAGTAGTTGATAAAATTGCCAAAACGCGCAGCGCCAGGGTCTGACTTTTCCATGTGGAATATAATACGATTCCTGAAACTGGCGAAATATAACTTACAATTACAAAGATAACTGCTATGAGCACAACAACAGGTCCTAAAACTGAATCTCTAGCTGGACAGTATAAGCAGGTATAAGCGTCTGCTAACAAGCCATCTAGCGGAGAAATATTCAACTAACCATAAATGAGGGCCGTTACCAAATTAACTAACAACATAATATAGTTTAAAGTAAAAATTATTTATCACTTAAAGGTAGGGTTTGCAGTACACTGAAACTTACGTTATATTTAGATGTACGTAGTCGAAAGGGGCTACATCACATGAAATTTAATGGTACTTATCTTGGTTGAGTTGCAATGATTGAAGATATATTTAAATTATTATTATTTAATTTATCATTATTATTTTTATTATTACTTAATGATTGATGGTATATTTACAAAAATGAATTCTTAAATTCATAAAATGTTAATTTAGAAAGGTCACCTGGCTGTTGTTTCAGCATTGCAGCAAACTGAGCATGAAATCTGAAATGCTGTCAAACGCATAGATGAGTGGAAACACTATACAAGTTGCCATAGCAACATGATACGAGTACTGCACTGCAGCCGAAGCGTACAAACGGAACAAATATTGAGCGGGACGTCAGATTCCGTCCCTGGTAAACACACTTACTTAACTTTCTCGTAATGTATTCTGTGACATCCTAGTGTAGTATCGTGCTGATATAAAACAGTTAACAGGTAAACCTAGATGCGGATAATGCCATTCTCTGCGCTATGGTAAATGGCCCGCTGATCTTTCAGCCTTCAAATCTTCACCCGTTAGACGTGATTCAAATTTTACTTGGGATGGACTCGGAGGACTCGGCCTCCAGCTTCTCACTATGGAACCTCGTACTTCTTGTACCGCCGACCTTGATGGTAGTCGGAGGTGTCGTACCGTACATCCCGCAGTATTTCGAGATTAAGAAATCGGGAAATGCGGATGGATTCTCACTCTATGTTTGCTTGACGCTGCTGGGTGCCAACACCCTGCGTATATTATACTGGTATTACGTGTTCCCNTGAAATAACATAAACGCTCATTTTGTAGGTTTGGCAGTCACTACGAGCTACCTCTTTTCGTTCAGAGTATTGTCATGAACTTGACCATGCTTGCAATCATTCAGCTCTGCATTCAGGTGAAACAGAGGAATCAAATCGTGAAAAACAAGGAGCGCTTCTTTACAGGTAAAGCTGGTATTTCTCTGTGCTGCCTAACTATATTGCTTTTTCCCGCTTCTTATGACTGCTATCCAAGGCTTTTACTAATGCGCTTGATATATCTATAACAGCGGGACATGGACAGATTTCGTTTCGGGGTAGGTCACTCTGCTTTTAGTCATAGCACTCTTGTTATCTCTGTCATGTTTTTCTGATTTACTAATGTTTCTTTTGTATGGGGCACAGATTTTGACTGGAAGTATTTTTGGAAGTGGACCGATTTCCGTTCGTATCTGGAATTCACCGCTGCATTTGCTCTAGTTGCGGGTTTAGTCACCTACAGCTTCGTCAAGTACCCTCTGTACGTTGAAGTGCTCGGGTTTGCCTCCACGTTACTTGAAGCGTTGCTGGGGATTCCGCAGTTTTACAACAACTTCACTGACAAGTCAACATACGGGATGAGGTAATTCTGTTCTCAAGCTTCACTTGAAATCATATTCCTAGCATAACCTATCTTCATTGTAGTCGGAAAATGGTCATCCTGTGGCTGGTTGGAGATACTTGCAAGACAATATACTTTGTTACCCGGTCAACTCCGCTACAGTTTGTCATCTGCGGGGCACTTCAAATCGGAATCGACTTGGCCATTTTGTCGCAAGTCGTCTGGTATGGAAGCTCGCCTGGTCGTCGAAAGCGCCTGGACGTTCTCAAATAACCGAAGAGCTTTTTTGCGTATTCCCCAAAATTTTTATAAATTTTATAACGTAGAAGTTAGGAAACATTTGTGTGCCATCGAAAAATTTCCAAATTTCAGCATTTCGCTACATCAGAGTTGTTTTCCTTTTCCCTGTATACCATTGTTTTAGTAAGTGTTACTAGTCAGTTGTTAAAAAACTTAATACTTTTGCGTCTCTCTTTGAAGAACTTTTCTGGCTGGTGAATACAATTTCAATCAAGTTTACTTCCTTCCTTCGGGCGTGTCTTGTATGTGATCTGCTTCTACTGTAACTTGTATTGGCCTGTAAAGTACTACTGATTAATACTTATACAAACACCATTAAGTTGCATAGATAAGGCAAAACTAGTACATCTAACCGGAACTTTTCGTGTTTTCTTTCTACATATCTACGTTTATATATGTACGCTATACGAGTTGATGCATGATTGAGGTTATTATGAAGTATCCGCCATGTGATGGTGTGACTATTAGCTTTAGCTGATCGTATAAATCCGTGCAAAGTAAATTATTTTCGGGTGAAAGTTATCTCTTTCTTTTCTTGTATTTTAAATTTTATAAATGATATTTTACGGTCATCGCACTCATATCTTTGGTTATTTTCTTCAAGTTATTACCTATATTTTGAACCAGTTTTTTTTAAANTAAGAAGAAAAACCCTGTAGAAGAGAATGTAAACAAAGGCTGCGGCTCGCGAGCTTCACTTGTTTCTGGAGCGCTACCACCCTCTCCGCCACCCACAAATCACCCATGGGAGAAGTTTACTCGGTCGAATTTTCCGACCGCAGTCACCCTCTCTATTCCTATATATGCTCTAAGGGTTTTGGAGTAGAGACCAGTTTAGCTACTGTTTCGGCACTGAGTAAAAGCACGTCCTAAGTTATGGGCAATTTAGTTGACGGTCAGTACCATGATGGAGAGAAAGATGAATGTTTTGTCCAACTTGCAAATGACGTAGTGCCCGACTTTGAAGAAAGTAAGCCATGCAAGTATTACAAGCAAAACTGTGAATTGTGCGACGTTGTTGACGGGGAGCAGCGTAAATGTCGGGCTATTCCTTTCCACGGTAATTTCAACAGCAAAACTTATCCCGAGTTGGTTTCTAAAACTCAATTAATTAGTACGAGATATACTTGGATTATAGGTTGTCCCTGTCCCACTTGTGTAGTATCGTAACCTTAAAAGTTGTTAAATTACAGGTTCCAGAGAGACTTTGGAGGAATTCCAAAAACGGATCCAAGGAAAGAACACTCTTGGTCAGAATGTTTCGTCGAGACTGACCATCGAAGCTTTGGAAGAAATTTCGCCAGCGCCATCTGTGTCGGTTTTTAAGGAGACAGTAGACGCCTTTCTGAAAATGATGCACAGACGCAAGTAAACATTCTTTAAATAAATAGAACGAATTAGAACTTTTTTAGGCTAGTTCAGTGTGTTTAATTCAACCAGCATCAGGGAAACGAAACGGAAAATCAAGGAAGGGAGAAGGGCGGTAAAAGATGGCGTCGGTTCTAGTGGATACACTCTGCAGGTAACATACTTCACCACGGGAACGCCTGCTTTTTACAATAGAAAGTATAATTAATGTAAGTTTGATACCATTATAGTTTGGTTTAACTTTCAGTTCAGCTGAGATTTACCCAACAGTTCATTCACAACATCTTGGTTTTCCTAGTGTTGTTTAAACGACATTCTGGAACTGATGAATAAGATATGGAAAACCGTATACGAAGCGAACTTTCGCAATCAAAGTTGTAGCTATCATCTTAATTAGTTTCCTCGAGTGCTAGTATGTCATCCAGCATTAGTACAGAACTGAGTTCAATGATCAATAACTTATAACTGACCTACATTTGCAGGTAGACGAACAAGACGCGGCTGCTCCGACTGGGCTGAAGCCTTCCACGTCTAAAGGCTCGTTGAAAGCATCCGACGACGGTGGAACCGTGGTTACTGTGATCACTGATTCTGACCTACGCACGATTGCTGCACGGATAAGGTTGGTTTTGACATCCCCTACCTCGAGCGAATTTACCTCTAATTTCCAGTACCTGGCGCATCCTTTGGGTACTTCTAGACGGTTTCGCCTGCCAACAAAGCACAGAAACCCCATGCAGAAGCTTCTGCACAATTTTGGCCGCCAACTGACCTGCGTACATGCCTTTTCGTACGCACGGCTGATGATCAACGGCAAGCGTTTCACAACAGCCAGATATTCGGCCAAGTTTAAGACGGACGATTCCATCGTGTATGTTCATGCAGACGATATATTCTCTTCGGTATATTTGATTCAAGAGATTTTCGAGCTGTGCGACTGTAAATGTTACGGTAGTTGGAGTTGCACCTTCAACCATTCGGGGACTTTTACACTTCTAGCCGAGAAACGAAAGTTGGAACCGGTAGCACCCGTAACGAATGCAGAAACAGGGTTTGACCTCGTCAGGTTTATCAAGAAACTGCCAGCAGACGACACTCAAGAAGAATTGGTTGCCCTCGTTCCAAGCGATGTTTCGTTTAAAGGCGTCATTGCCAAGTGCGAGAACAATGCTTTTTGCCTTCCCTTTTGCAAAATTTAGTACTTAAAGCAGAGCACAAAACATCTTGTTCATGGCTTCATGGCCATTCAATTGAATCTTTCCAAGCTCATTCGATTACAGTATCCTATTATAGACTTATTAAAACTATACTTGGGTTCATTTATATTTTGTCTTGTTGGCTCCGGTTTCACTGTTTTGAATGTAATACACATTACAGTGTAGCATGCAATTTATGTAAATTATAAATATGGCCCGCACAGGATAAAGGAACACTTAATGAATGTAGCAAGCTGCAATGGTATTCATTCGAGCAGCACTTTGAAGTTAAACGTATCAGTAATTAGGAGCAGCAAAAGTCCGAAACCAAAACTGACGGATTGTTGGACCAGACCGGCGACAATTAGATCATGTTTAATAGATTTTACTTTCAGATCACTGTAACTTTGAGTTAAGATCGCTCGGTTCAGTTCAGATGAGAAAATTTTCGCAGATGTGCGTGGTGTGCATGGGTAGTGTAAAACGCCATCTGTTGTCGCTGTCCAACAGTTTGATTTATTTGATTTTTGAGATTATTATATTAGATGTAACGGAGTAACATAAGTATGTTGCGATTCAAGAACTTGCATCTTACAGCATGATTACAACTAATTAACGCGCCTTAACAGCACGACGTCTATACTGTTAACAGGTTATTAACCCTGGCGGCAGATGGCGTCCGTTGCCAGCTTTTTCTTCATTTTACGTTTCTGCGACATCAGGTATGAAAGTTTTGGTGGGAAAGTAGGTCAGAACATGAAACCGTTTGAGATGCCACAGGAAGATGATTTCAGTGAAGAAAGTTGTAATTTAAGCGAGGATGATAATGTTCAAGAGTCCTTGTTTGCTCATTTTCGCTTTCATATGCGTCGTCGGGACCTGGTGGTTATACATATCTTACGAAAGCCATTTCAGTAGCTACGTCACCCTAACATGGAAAGGGAAAAACGTGTCAGATTTGCAACCCAAACAAGAATTATTATTCTTTAATCGAGTACCCAAAACAGGGTCAGAAATGACAGTTCTTCTGCTTCAATGGCTGCAAGGTATTAACAACTTTAGACACGTCCGACTGCCCAACTTTGTCGAGCGACGACTGAGTTCCTCCGAAGAAGTACGTGTTCCAAGTAACGGCACTACATAGACACTAATTACAATGTTAAAATCTTGATATTAATGACAGGCGGAGATGTGGCAGATCCTGTTAAACTTTACTCGAGAATCTCCCGACCTACCAGTCTCGTTTGACCGTCACATTTACTTTTCGGATTTCCGTCAGTTTTTGGGACCGCAGAGTCAGTTCATCTACTTCAGCTCTGTAAGGGACCCTGTGGAAAAGTTCATTTCGAGGTTTTACTACGACAGAGCAACCCCCAAACCGGGACTTCAACTACCCGCTAACGTTGCACGTTCACCAAGCCCGAAAAGTTTGTTTATTTTCCTGTAATTGAATTTGTAGGGTCAAGTATGTGATTCTAATTTTATTCTGATAATAGGCAATTTTCAGGAAGCAGAGGAGTGCATCAGAGCGCGTGATCCCGAATGTACGTTCGAGACGGGGAAGCACTACGATCTGACGATTCCGTATTTCTGCGGGAACGCTGCCTACTGCACGTAGCTTAAACAATTTTTTTACCACTTGACTTCACTGAGCATTTGGCAGTTGATATAGTTATCTTCTATGACCTAGGGAACTCAACAACGAAGATGCTTACAGAAGAGCGTTGGACAATGTCGAACGTTTCTACCCCGTGGTCGGAGTACTCGAGGAGATGAACTGCACTTTGAGATTGCTAGAAGCAAAATTACCTAAATTTTTCGCCGGTGTCCAGGATACCTATTATAACGAACTATTAGGTAAGGTAGATTTAGCTCTTTTCAAGTTTTTCTTTTAAAATATAAATGAATCATGTTTTGCATATTTGTAGAACCAAAGAAGAACAAGAATACTCTGCGACCGAGAACCATTGACGTCGAGCTGCGGGAGATGCTTCGCAGGAATCTCAGTCTGGAGTACAAATTTTACGATGCAGTTAGAACAAGACTCGAAACTCAGTGTCAACTTTTATAAAATAATACAAGAAATAGAAATCAACCTTACAGCTTATTTGCCCGTAGTAGTTAGACTTACCGCCAGGTGGCGTTTTCCTGATTTGGAAATGTTTATTATTTTATTTCTCACCTCATTCCTACTTTCTTAATGTAGAACCAACAAAATAGATTTAGTATTTATTATAAATTGAGTATAGTTTAATTCAATTGACTAGAAGACTTGAAACAGTATGAATCCGTGAGATAGAAATTGAATCATCAAGTGGAAAAGTTAGTCAACTTGCATGTCGAAACCGATGATACGACATTATACATTACTTAGAGTATAGACATAATTCACTCAGATTGCTGAGATATAACGTCGTATTGGGTACTTGACGCAGGTTGAATACATTTGCGGCTTGCGATAGTCATTTGTTTTCCGCCATGACTTGCATACCCACAATTTAGTTGTTCCGCTGTCTCTGCTAGAAGATAACGTTAAGTAAGATTGATTCTGGCGGGCGGTAAAAATCTAAGAAACCAAAGGGGTTGCTTAGTGTTTTCACCGTCCGTGCTTTCAAGTAAATTCTGCGGAAAAAGGCCAAAACTCGCCCGGGCCATATTGGGGAGGGTTGGAAAGAGAAATTTGTCGAAGAGTGAACAACGACTACAGCCTGTTATTAAGGCAAAAGTTGCCGTTAAGTTTCAGTGCTCCATGCGCCCTCGATAATTTGGGGTCATTAAATTCTCACCCCGGCTTTTATTTTTCCCTTTCTTTTCAGTGGAAATCGGACGGACACTGACAAAAGCCGAGGTATAGATCTAGAGGAGAGGCCTAGGTACATAAAAGGGCGTAGGCAGCGCTTGTGTCTGCATGGGCTGAACCCCCCCCCCAATGTCTGGTTTAACCTTCTTGTCAATTATAGGTTCTGCTCTTGCTCTCGTACCGCATTTCTCATGTCAAGCTAACGCGTAAAGGTGTGCACCAACAAGGGTCCGTAACATAAAAGCCCTGGCGTATCGACTCGTCCCACTCGGACGAACCAATTAATCATGCCCGTGCGTCTGCTTTTATAGAACATAGTGTTTCCATAGACTAGAACTCACATACTTCAGTTATTGTTGCTATTATGGTTAATACTCGTTTTGGTATATATCATAGGAATGATATAGTATCTTATGAGTATTATCTAAGGGTCTATCACTTCGAATGTTTCCATTACATAAGATTAGCTTAATCTCACTTAACTTATATCGCTATAAAGGATAATCTACATTTATTTGTTAATGTTACCAGTTCTCTTAAATGTATAGCATAAAGCATAGGAATGATCCGTGTTGCAAAGGCCTTGCGCTGTATATGCGGCACAGAGTGAAAGTGGCACCTAAAATGGCGTCTATATCTTTGCACTCTTTCGATACTGAACTCTTAAATCTGGTGTCTGGTATATGTTTCGCTTTTAGTTATGAGAATAACTTAAATAGATAACTGCAATTTACCTATAACCTTTGTTAAATCAGACAGTAATTTGCGTATACTTTAGAATCTTATTCTGGCAAAACTTACAACCCGATTTAAACGATACTTTACCAGTATATGAAGTAAGACCAGTTCTATACTCAGTATTTTTTTGGCTGTTGTACCTTTGAAAACTTGGGTGCCATAAGCAATCAACTTATCCAGCAAGGAAGCCCTCTTTGATATTGCTCTATAGACTGTACTTGTAACATACAGCACCATATATTGACACTACATAGCCAACGAGTTAGCCGGTATATTGTATAGATATAGTAATAATATATAATGTATAATGTATATGAAGAAAGCATTGATGAACATAATATACCAGGGACCCCCCCTTGCGATAGACGCCGTGTGTGCACCGTGCGAGGCTTTCCCTGAAAAGGAACAAGTGATAGGACGTCCAAAGCAAGTCCGCCCCTGATGGATCACCGTCTTACGAGCCAACTTTAGTCGACGTTGTATTTTTTTCCGGGCTTTTGTAACACACGCACGAGCTTCACCGTGTTAAGAACCTAGTTGCCCTGAGAAAACTCTATACTTTCCTAGTTTTATAATAGTATAACTTTTATAGTCATACCTGTAACGCAAGTACTATGTAGATGACTCGAATCGACTCGACTTGGGCCCAAGTTGATACGGCGATCTGAGCAGAGTTGAGTCAAGTCGCCTCGCAGTCAATCTCTATAACTCGAGTTGGATTCGACTCAGTTCTAGGACCTTTAGTTTTGAATCTTACCAATGTCACAATATCTGAGTCAACTGAACGATTTTAGTTGAGTCTTGAGTCGGATTTGATGGTATATGTGAGTCTGGGTTCAAGTCGACTCGACCTGGGCCAGAGTCGATGCGAGGATCTGAGCTGGAGTCAAGTCGATTCTATTCAGTTCTCTACCATTATGGCTTTTTGTTTTTACCCCAGTCAAATACGTGCTACTCACAGGAACTCGAGTTTTCAGTTGAGTCGTTTACCATCATAAGATCTGAAGTTGAGTCGACAACGGAAATTTGTTTTAAGTTACGTCTCGAGTCAATATATGATGATACGTGAAGTTTGACTTTAGTCGGATTAAGCCAAGTTGATTGGGTCGACTCCAGTCAATTCTTATCAGATGCATTTTAACCTCGAGTCGACTTTGAGTCGGATTATGCAGAATGTGCCCACTTTGAGTTGGGTCGTTTACCGTCATGACCTAGGCTAATTTTTTGCAATTCTAAGTTGAATTTCGAGTCGATTGGATGATATGTGAATAGATTTAAGTCGAGTTGAGTTGAATCAACTTTAGTTGACCTCACTTTAAAACCAACATTGGTTGTTTAACCTGAGTCGACTTTGAGGTCAGATTATGCAGAATGTACCAGGTTTGAGTTGAGTCGTTCACCATCACAACATTTTGAGTTGAGTCGACTCGGACGTCAGCTAGACACTATCTCAAGTCAAAATATGACTTGCGATTTTATAAATTAGGCCGATTCGAGCAGTTCGACTCTGCAGGATTATCTCACCAACGATTTTCAACTTGGAATTGACTTGATGCAAATCTCGGTTTGAGTCGAATCTCGACACGTTAGGTCGAGTGAACTTATAGTCGAGTCGCTTGACATCTCCTAAATTATGGGAAAGCTAAACGCATATTGCATAACTCCCAGGGGCTGCATAATATTTAATATGTAGTAATATAATTAAAGTGTTACGTATTTGTATTTATATATCTCTATCTATCTATCTATCTATCTATCTATCTATCTCTCTATCTATCTATCTATCAGTCTATCTATCTCTCTATCTCTCTATCTCTCTATCTATCTATCTATGTGTCTATCTATCTCTCTATCTCTCTATCTATCTATCTATCTATCTATCTATCTGTCTATCTATCTATCTATCTATNTCTGTATATCTATCTATCTATCTATCTATCTATCTATCTATCTATCTATCTATCTATCTATCTATCTATGTGTCTATCTATCTCTCTATCTCTCTATCTATCTATCTATCTATCTATCTATCTGTATATCTATCTATCTATCTATCTATCTATCTATCTATCTGTTTGTGTGTTTATAATTAAAAGCAAGGGTTTTTGAGTACAACAATGGAACACTCGTCCGCAGAAAACTACCGCAAAGTTGTGCGGAAATTTTAAACGGATATGCGGTAATGCGAATCGTCTATGGTTCACTTTAATTATTTCTTAATGTTCTCCGTCTTTTTCTAGTTCTCCTTAACCGTCTGAATGCAAAATAACTCTTTTATAAAAACTCGGAAACATATAGAGCGTTCATTGCCACAGTTGTCATTTTAACTTAAAAATCGATTTCATCATAACATTGTTTCAAATACGTTAAGCGAGGTTATTGCAACTGTCTTGAAAAAATCCTTTGCATTATAGTAATATCATAACACAGTAATAAATTAAAGTTAAATTACTAGATAAATTAAATATATAATAAACTAAATACTATTTCATTATATTGATTAACAGAACGCATAATGTTTTTCCTTTTTCGAAATAAAAAGTAAAGGTTATTTCATATACTTCGTATTCTATAACCTTCTAAAACAGATTTGTGACCTTGTTAACCAGAAAATACGATTTTAGATATTCAGCATTCGGATATAAGTCAGTGAAAACCACTGAATCGAAAAGATACTGAAGCCCTTTGAAAGTGCTCGAGTCAGTATATCGACAGGGTAAATTGCTGATGGTTCCTTTCATTAGCAGTAAGTTGAGGGCCTGTAATTTGGCACTAGACGACGGCGTGACGCGGCGACGCCATTCCAGCCTCAAAGACCCTTTGACCATTACAGACAATGGGCCTGCTTTGTCGAAAACCCACCGTTTCCCATAGGAATATATAAAGTCACTCGGAAAACTCAATACCGGGGAAACAATTTGATGTAATTATGTTAACCGAGAAATCCCTAGAATCGTGTTGTGTTTTTTCCTAAGATGCCATGTGAATAAAGACATATGCTTTGTTATAAAGCCAAGTTTGAACGAATTCTGTCATGGTTATTATAACATTCGTCTCGGGCTTCAAATTGTTGTCAAATGTGTGTAACATGTACAAGTCAATTTCGTATCATTTAAACGTGTAATATATGTGATTTGATTGTCTGATTTCTGAGTGGTTGATTGTGAAAACGTTCAATACACGGTCAACCGGACCGATTTACGACCCAAGTCAAGCGTCGTCTGCTTCTGTACGGTAACTTCGCGACGTTGCCACTAATTGTATTACATGTACAAGTCAGTTTCTTAACTTTAATTGAATATATGCGATGAAATGGAGAATATTGATCTCAAATATTTCTTTAAGTTGAAATTTAAACATTTAAGAAAGGTGGTATTATAGCAATTAACGTTTTACCGTCGCCTGATGTTACGCCGCCGCCTCTAAAAGTGAAGTGCAGAACTTTTACATCGACCTGCAATATCGTCACGTTTAATGATATGCGTTTAGATCAAATTAAGTAAATAACTCGTTCAGCATGAATGTAACACAATGTATAGTAGGGTCAGGCAGAGCGATTTGGCCAATCGAGCGTCGTCTGCTTCTGTACAGTAACTTCGCGACGTTGCCACTAATTTCTTTTTAGTATACCATTTTTCATTCAATTACAGCGCGTTGGTTTGAATGTCAAAAATTAATTTCGGCCAAACTAACGGCTCAAAATCGCTGAGAATTTGAGGTTGCATAATCAGTTAATAGTACAATTGTCACGTAAATTTGCATTGATATCTAGCAAAACCTGTTTAAGATACAAGCGAAAGACTTTGGATGAATTTGTCTTTTTTTGGAACAGACTGTAAAGTGTAGCTTTTCTAGTTCTGTTTTATTTTTAAAATCATATTTTTCGCGTGACATATTGCAGTTTATTAAAGTTGCGCCGGCTTGTATTTTCACGTGGAAACAAATGGCTATAAATTAAACATATTATACTGCTCGGGACACATTTATAAAAGAAAGAGACGTCAAAGCTTTTCTTTTGAAGATTTATTGAGTGTATCAAAAGTTAACCCGAGAAGCAAGGCTTGGATGATGGTGATCATTTGTGACAGGGGCTCGCAACATCGCTTAATCCTTAAACAATAAGGAAAGATCAAGTTTCAAAATATACTTGAGAAGCGCGCCGGCATGTAGTAAAAAAAGAGTCTATAAGCGAATTTTTAGAGCTCGAATAGGTCGATAGTTAATAGGTGGGTTGTTTAATCAGTTAGATAAATAGATGGGGATGTATTATACAAGGTAGGAAGGTAGGGAAGTAGTAGCCTAAGTAGGTAGGTAGATAGATAGATAGATAGGATAGATGGATAGATAAATAGATAGATACATAGATACATAGATACATAGATACATAGATACATAGACAGATAGATAGATAGATAGACAGATAGATAGATAGATAGATAGATAGATAGATAGATAAATAGATAGATAGATACATAGATCGCTGCCTGTGGCCGGAATGCACAAACATATATACATAGATACATAGACAGAGAGAAAGATAGATAGACAGACAGATAGACAGATAGACAGATAGATAAATATATAGATAGGCAGATAGATAGATAGATAGATAGACAGATAGATTTAAAATTCAGTTAATAATTCTACAAATGATTAATTTTTCTAATAATTGAATTCGAAATTCTACCATTCAAAGAATTATTCACCCTCTTGTTCAAGTTTAGAATTCATGAGAAACAAAAGCGTTATGCAAGATAGCATTCGTATTCTTCTCAGTTTTTTAAGAGAAAGAAACAGTAATTCGTGAAAGCATAAACGCCAAAGAGGTCAAGGAGGGTTAAACGAAAACCCTTCGCCCTCTTTAGTATCGGTTAACCCTGGTCTTTCTTCTCTTATTGTTAAACATTTTAAAGAAACACATTTATAATATGTTTAAAAAAATTAGCATTTTTAAGAAGTTATTCATAATGTAAAACCATTAAATATTAAATATATCTTGAATATTTAAAACAAGATCAATAAATTAAAATTAAACCAAATTTAAAGTAAAAATATAATATAATAAAATAAAAGGAGGAAAATAACGAGGATATGAGATTCTCTGACGGGGAGGATTAAAAAGAAAAACGGACGCGCGCTTTTCACTTTTAACCCTTCAGTTTCAGTTGACCCCCGTCGAGCGTGTTTAATTTAGCGTAAAAGTGGATTATAAACGTGTCAAATGGAAAGCTTAATACACTTGAACAAATCAAAATACAGTGTTGCAACTTCATTAAACTCGCCCTTGGCATTGACCTTTAACGTAGAATCAAATTAGATAGGTAGGTAGGTAGGTAGGTAGGTAGGTAGGTAGACAGATAGATAGGTAGATAGATAGATAGATGGATAGATAGGTAGACAGATATATAGATAGATAGATAGATAGATAGATAGACAGATAGATAGATAAGATAGATAGATAGATAGACAGATAGATAGATACGATAGATAGATAGATTGATAGATAGATAGATAGATACATAGATAGATAGATACATAGATAGAAAGGTAGATAGATAGAGATAGAGAGAGAGAGAGAGATAGATAGGTAGATAGGTAGATAGATACATAGAGAGACAGACAGATAGATAGACAGATAGACAGATAGATAGATAGATAGATAGATAAATAGATAGATAGATAGATAGATAGATAGACTGAAACATTTCAAGCGGAGAACCTTTAAATATTAGGTTGAGACGTGATACGTTTGAAATACGTCGATAGAATAAAGTCTAATATAAGGCGACTTTCGTATTAATTAAGTTACGGTCGAGTCAGAATAAATTTTACTGTGAATAAAGTAATGCAACTAACAAACCAATTTAAAATGTAATAGTTGTTTATTTTGAATCTGAAACTACTTAATTACCAATCAAATAGGATAAATATAATTTCAAAGTTGATCAGTTTAGCTTCTAAATCGTGCTGCTTTATCGACGGCAATTGGATCAGTAGATAAAAGACGATTGATATTGAAATATGTAAGGTATACATAATAATTTAAACTTAATGTATTTTTGATATGTAATAATAATATTAATAAACTTTAAAATAAATCAGTATAATAATTTCAGGAGCAATATTAGATATTAGACTAAGTTGCCATAACGACCTTAATAACCAACTTGTATATTTTGAGACGCCATATCGTACATTCGACTTGGCCAAATCCAACATAATACAAATTATCGACTTGATGAAAAGAGTCTGCATATAGCGAGATTCTTAGGATTCTTAAAATCAAGATTCTTGAAAATTCGCAAGATGTTTTGATAAGAAGAGCCTATTACCAATGATATGTTGCGTCGCTTATTAGTAAACAGTTCTGCCAAAGCCGACATAATGTTGGGAATCTTCAACGTGGACAAAAATAACGACTTGGTTGAAATAGGAGTTTGGACGCTTTATTGAAAGATTCTTAAGATTCTTGAGATTTTCTAGATAGCAAGATTCTTGAAGTCAATAAATAGGATTCGTAGGAAGCTTCATCAAATTTGTAGGAAAGAATCTTATGAGATTCTCGGCGCGCTATATAGAGAGATTCTCAGATTCTTATAAGGTCAAGATTCTTGAACTTCAGTAGATTTCGACGTATTGCGTCGCTTAGTATCAAATTAACCAAATCCGACATATTGTTGGAAATCTTCAATTTGGAAAAAATTGTGAAATAAGAGTTTTGACGTTATAAATGAAAAGATTTTTGAGATGGCAAGATTCTTCAAACTCATTAGAGGATTCGCAATATACTTAATCCCTATCGAATATTTTAAGAAAGAATCTTAAGATTCTCGGCGAACTATATGGAGAGATTCTTGGATTCTTATAGGATCAAGATTCTTGAAATTTCTGCTTCGCTTAGTACCAAAATCAACCAAAATCCGACATATTGTTGGAAATTTCCAATTTGGAAAACTATAACGACTTGAAATAAGAGTTGCAATGGCGTTATACAGAAAGATTCTTGAAAAACGTATCTATAGGATTCGCAGTAAAGTTAACGTGATCAAATTCGTGTACGGCAAAATATGTGTATAGGCATGTATCTTAATATCCTCAGGAATACCCATAAGAGAATCTTGACAGCGAGTATAATGGAAAATGACAATCTATCTATCTATCTATCTATCTATCTATCTATCTATCTACAACATAGAAACAAGAAGAAGCAACATATAAATAAGGTAAATAATTGAAGAAAAGATCCTTTCTTGACCTTCTTTGTTATTAATATTACACATGTGTTATAGATTGACCTGTATTAAAATTGAGTTAAATATCCTACTGATAAACTTTAAGATAAAAGATGCGTGTATGTGTGGGAAGCTGCGGAGAATGTAACAAAGTCTGGTAATCGAAATGCTCATAAAACGATGGAGAGAGACAAAAAAATAGTTTGGCTTTTATGGATGCGAGTGTAATTACACGGCCAACGCGGCGTGGGTCGAATTTAATTGCATCAAAGTACAGGGTACAAGGTAGCTTCTCATTGGTTAACGGGCTGCATCGTAATAGCAGTCAGGTGTGCACGCCATCCAATGGAAACTTCCACTTTTCGGTGAAAAATTATAGCAATTACG
Source organism: Leptestheria dahalacensis (assembly GCA_022114935.1). Taxonomy (NCBI): domain Eukaryota; kingdom Metazoa; phylum Arthropoda; class Branchiopoda; order Diplostraca; family Leptestheriidae; genus Leptestheria; species Leptestheria dahalacensis. Next base: position 335 of record JAIQCU010000984.1, on the reverse strand, counting down.
GGCAGAAAGCTCTTAGTCGCCATCTTGTCCCGTTTTCACACACCATAGGGGTCCGAACTAGGATACGCTATCTATCCATCTACCTGTCTATCTATCTATCTATCTATCTATCTATCTATCTATCTATCTGTCTGTCTGTCTGTCTGTCTGTCTGTCTGTCTGTCTATCTGTATGTCTGTCTGTCTGTCTATCTATCTATCTATCTATCTATCTGTCTGTCTGTCTATCTGTCTGCCTGTCTGTCTGTCTGTCTGTCTATCTGTCTGTCTGTCTGTCTGTCTATCTGTCTGTCTGTCTGTCTGTCTGCTGTCTATCTTTTTATCTGTCTGTCTGTC
>JAIQCU010000983.1:18944-28988 GCA_022114935.1 Leptestheria dahalacensis | reverse complement strand
AACACAAAAACTGAATTAAACTATAGTTACGTAAGTACTGTACTGTGGTGCAGAAAAGAAAGCAATGGAGACAAACTATTCCTCGGTGAGGGTAGTACTTTGTTTTTATCTTTCGTCATTATGAGATCCTTGGCTGTGGAAAAGGGAAAAGAGTAAGGAATACTAGAACTTGGAAGATATTGAAGTTTAAACAGTGATCTACAGAGTTATACTATATTAGCATGTTCTTAGTGTTTCATCATTATGAGATCCTCGATTATGAACATGCGAAAATTTAAAAATACTTGATAGTTGGAAAATGAAGTAGTTGTGAAAACATCCAAAAGGACTGGAAAAACAAAAGGTATTCTGAACCATGACTATCGATAAGACTTGTAGTGTTATCTGTAAGATCTTGTAATCCATTGTTTTGACTGAAGACATGACCATACCCCAGATATATCCAAACCCGGCTTTAAATATAATATTAATGGTAATACTATAGTAGTAAATTAATGATATAATATTAGGAAAAATTAATGTAAAATAATGACAAGTGAGATACGGCAATGTCGCTTAGAATCTACCCGTCAACATTGGCCTGCTGAAAAATACAGAATTCGTCTGCTGCCGATACTAACGTTACTACACGCTCGAACTACTTCTGTTTTACCCTGTTACTGAAAGGCAAAGAGAAAAATAACGTAGTTGAATACCTGCGTTAAAAAGAATACAGCTTGATATCTGTTCACCGTCAGAATGAGTCTTCTCGGAAATTTAGTCAAGCTGACAGCAAGGCTGTGCCTTTCGAACAACGTTAACCAGAATCAGCTAACCGGGTAAAACAAGCCTTTCAGTAAAGTTGAATTAGGTAACTAAACCAATAAATTATTTCGACTTTGCTAGGGCCATGGTCAATGTGCTTCAGGTGCGAGAGATGTCCCGACTCAAAAGACGAACAACACATCCACCTCACTGGCACGCCATGAAGAACCGTCAGGTATCTATAACGTGCCGTCATAGCCGTGTCTCTGTTTTAGAGGATGATACACAGTCTGATAATGCTAATAACACACTTTGTTTGTTTAGAGGACGGATGAACACCTGACCGAAGAAAACAAAGGATTCCTGCAAGAAGTGGTTCACGAGCGTTTTCACGCCCCCGGGACCAGCCCGCTGAAAGGTGACACCGGTCTCGTAAAAACCGAGTGGACTCCGAAAACAACACGGGCTGGACTCATCGCCAAGAACATCGGAGTCTACCCGTTGTGGGAGAAGGACGGTACACGAGTCCTGTGCACTCTGCTTCAGGTAGTAATCCCTCGCCGGTAATTTAATTCCTGTAGCCGTTAACTGATATCGACAATGCAGGTTCTGGACAACCACGTGGTGCGCTACATAGAGCCTGAGGTTTACGGCCAGACGGAACTCGGACAGAAGAAATTCACCGACTACAGGCACAAGAATAAGTTCGGCTGCCTGGTTGTTGGAGCTGAAGCGTGCGATCCGCAAAAGGTTATTCGTCGTAACATTATTAACTTTTCAGTGTCAGTTACTGGTTTTACGGTTTTATCAACAGTTCTGTGGTTTTTAGAATTTAAATGTATTGTTTCCATAATTTTTTCTCCAGTTTACAAAAGAGTACAGCCAGCTGTTTTCCAGTGCGGGCCTGATGCCCAAGAAACGGTTGACGCGTTTCTTCGTCTCGCCCAACGCTGCCATGGCCCCCGGAACTCCCCTCTTCGCCAGTCACTTTAGAGTTGGCCAGTTCGTCGATGTCTATGGCAAAACGTATAACTTAAAAATAAAATAATAAAATATTACAGTTAATATTTTGGTAGAATAATTGAGCAACAATATATTGTATATTTTTTTAAACATGTTTAAGTTAATTCTTCATTTAAAATCAAGAATTTCAGTATCCTGATACAATCAAATAGCAGCAATATGTCGTTTGTAATTTAGTCGGTTTAGATATCCTTATAAAAATGATCAATCAAGTAAATTATTTGTATATTTTAGCAGTAAGTGAATTAATATTAAACCATTACTGTTTTTTTCCACCGTGCAGAACGGATCACGGCTTCCAGGGCGTAGTGAAACGGTGGGGCATGAAGGGTGGCCCGGCTTCTCACGGGTGCACCAAAGCGCACAGGCGCGTCGGTAGCATCGGCAGTGGTCGCGAGAAGGCGCGCGTCTGGCCTGGCACCAAAATGCCTGGTCACATGGGATCCGAAAGGCGTACTTGCAGGGGTCTTCAGGTAACTAATTTTTTTATACTCTGTTCCAGTTCTACTTTTATCTTATTCATCAGTACCATGTTAAATGATGCGTGTATTATTGTAACATTTACATTTATTTGGATTATTTATTATCCTGTTCTCTTATTATTATCTTGATGGTTGGCGTTCCAGATCTTGAGAATCAACCACAAGTGTAACGTGATCTACATCCGAGGAACCGTTCCCGGACCGACCAACAGCGTAGTCCGCATTCACGATACTATCCTTCCGCTCAGGTAACGTTATCAACTAGAATTAAATTAACAGCATCAGAAGGGAATTGATTGAAATTTAGGTAATTTAGGCTCTTTTAGATTGGGAAATTGTATTTTTGCCTAATTTAGTGAATCTGTTAATTGAATTCTAAATTAATAATCAATATATTTTTTAATCAATAGTGATTTTTTTTTCTTAAAAATTAATTATTGGAAGCCGTTCGCAACTGTAAAATTAGAACGTTGTATTATAGTTTAAAAAAAAAATAAGCGGGGATCCTTTTAAACTGATGGAACGATTTGTGCTTAAATTTGTAACTTAATTGACTGATTCTATTTATAATCGTAATAATTGTATCGTATTTATTACGATAACAAAGATATGTTAATCTGTATCTTAATATCATGGGAAGCGATAAACAGACGTACAAGTACTTGAACTGTGAATTGTGTCGTATAGGAAACCTAAGGAAGCTCTACCGACACCCACGCTGCTTCCCTCGGAACTGAAGAACCCCGACGACGATGTTTACCATTCGACGGTGCATTCGTTCGAAGCTCCCTCCATCGCTGCTTAACAAGGAATGGGCCGGAAGCTGTGTAGATGACTGAAGAAATATAGCATTTTTCAAAATCAACAATTAGCTGGTCTCGTGCAGATTTCTCGATCTACTTTACTGTTTCAACATCTTTTAGAAGCCGGGTTTGCAACCTGTTGTCTTTACGTTACTGAGGCTTTTAGCGGTAAAGTGTGCTACACGTGGCGAATGCAACCGTTTCGATAATAAAATCATTGGTAAAGCTGAATGAAACCTCAGCGTGCCAGGTTAGCAGAGGTTGTCGACATGTCGCGGACTTACCGTTTTGATATTAATTTGATATACATATATCAATTGAGAAAAAAATATATATATATTGCCTAAGGTGGTAAATTGTAATTAAGTATAATTAAAAAGAATGATAAATAACAACACAGTCGTTCAATATCAAATGTCGTGTTTTCTCCAACAAGTCACTCGGGTAGTTAACGCAGTAGAAAAAAAATCCCGTTTAAAACTCGTTTTGAATGAACTTGATTAATTACGAATGCTAAATAATTTATTTGAATTGAAATTATCTGATTTGGTTAATATTTGCAAGCGTTTTAACCGAAACTGCAGCAAACAGCCATGTCCGACATGTACGGATGGGTTGCAGTTTATCCACAGCCATCTCATACATATATACATTTACAGCTTCCAGAAATCATCGCATTATTGTTTACCTTACCAGTCGTATCTCGTGAACAACTCGATTGCAAGGAAAACAAATGAAATACAAATAAAGGTAAGCAGGTTAACTGTGTTGTAACAGGTTTTCTAAGCATTGCCTGTTAAAGTTTCAGCGCCGCTACTACTTGTCCACCTTGTCAGCTATTGTTTTGAGTGTTGTTGTTCAAGTATTAATCCATACCCGGACTCGTACTGACGTCAAGAGGTTAACTTGTATTCTTGTTTGATGTGTTGCAGAGCACGATGAGTAGCCAGCAAAAACTGGGTCTTGCTTCTCCGTTTGGTGAAATCAACCACATTCAGACCCTGTCGGAACATCTCGGGTCCCTTCTTCTCGGAGAGTACTACGATGTGACGCTTCTGGTCGACGGGGAATCTCTCCCCGCTCACAAGGTCATCCTCGCTTCCCGCAGTGAATATTTTCGGTAGGACGTCAAGTAATTTTCGTTATGCCAGACATTTTTACGACCATTTATGACCACCGCGCAGGGCGCTGTTCTACAGCGGGCTCTGCGAAAGCCAGCAGAGCGAAGTAGAGCTGCAGGGTATCAACGGGGCAGCGTTCAGGATCTTGTTGAAGTACATCTATACTGGCTGCGTCAATCTCTGCATGTTGAAAGAGGGTCTCGTGCGAGAATTGCTGGGCTTGGCGCACCAATACGCCTTTCCTGAACTGGAGCAGGCCATCTCGGACTATCTCAAGTCAATCCTGAGCGTCAGTAACGTCTGCCAAGTTTACGATGTTGCTAACCTTTATCAGCTGCAGTCATTGATGGAGGAGTGCAGGACGTTTGCCGACCAGCATGCGGCCGAGATTCTCTGTCACGAGAATTTCCTTCAGTTGTCGCCCGTAAATTTTTAAATATATTTTTCGGAATTAAAAATATTATTTGTTTCATTTGCATGTTTGTCTGTTAATCTGTTTATTTATTGTAGAACATCAGATTTCGGACCTTAATTCGGTATTGATGTTGACAGGGTACCATCTGCGACGTACTGCAGCGGGATTCCTTCTGTGCCGCCGAGGTCGAGATATTCCGCTCCGTGGTACGCTGGTGGCAGCAGTACAATGCCGACGGTTCGGGTAGTCTTGACGAATTATCGTCAGTTCTAAGCTCAGTGCGCCTACCTCTTCTAAGTCTTACTGAGTTGATTAACGAGGTACGGCCCACGGGTCTCGTCTCGGCCGACACAATACTCGACGCCCTCAAAGTCAGAACTGAATCTCGGGACTCTGATCTGCCATACCGTGGCCATCTACGTAAGATATTTGAGTTGGTTTTATGTTCTCTTCACTTTACCATAACCAATGAATAGGAGTTGACAAGAGTGTCGCGTGGTTTGGACCATTCGTTTGGCTAACGGCTCTCGTTTTATTCAGTCCCTGATGTGAACGTCGCCCACATCCGACATGGAGCTGCTGTTCTGCAGGGCGAAATGCGTACCGCTCTCCTCGACGGCGACACGACCACTTACGACATGGAGCGAGGTTTCACTCGACACCCCATCGACGAGGGCAATTCCGGCATTGTGGTCCGTCTGGGACAACCTTACATCATTAATCACATCAAAATTCTTCTCTGGGATAAGGACAACCGGTTTGAAATTAAATCTGTCTGTCATAATTTTGTTGAAACCCATTGATTAATTTGAATTGGCGAAGGTCGTACTCTTACTACGTGGAGGTGTCTATGGACCAGCGGGATTGGGTGCGCGTCGTCGACCACTCGGGTTTCCACTGCCGGTCGTGGCAGCGACTCTATTTCACACCGCGCGTGGTTCGCTTCGTACGCCTTGTCGGTAAGCCTTCGGTCTGGTCACGTGTACATTTTGCACGGTAACATAAATACTATATGTAAAATTAGCCGAGTCATTCACCTGGCTGGAATATAAACCACTAATTCTTAATTAATCTATTTGTCTAGGAACACACAATACAGTGAATAAGGTGTTCCACGCTGTGGCCCTGGAGGCCTATTATACTCCGACGCCCTTCACCACTCGCAATGGACTTTTGGGTAAGAACCTGCATCTATAATAATTGACTAATTGAATAAGACAGTTAAAGTTTAATTAAATGTTTTTAAAAAAATACAGTAACTTGTTAGATAGAAGCGTTTTAATCGTGTTTTGAAAACTAGTTCCAAAACACAACGTCGCTACCATCCAGCTCTCGGCGTGCGTCCTGGAAGGCGTCAGTCGCAGTCGGAACGCGCTGCTCAACGGGGATACCAGGAACTACGACTGGGACTCTGGCTACACGTGCCATCAGCTGGGATCCGGGGCTATAGTCGTCCAACTGCCCCAACCTTACGTCATTGATTCCATGCGGTAAACAGTTAGTATACCCTACACGATATGCAACACGATCACACATATACATAACCTACAGACACTACACAACAGATAATATCCAGCTTCAACCCGACGCTTATCTCATTGATATTTAACTGTTGTCATGATATCGTTTAGGTTATTCAATGTAAATATGATTCAATCAGCCTTTGTGTTATCATTGGTACCGGTATGCTGAACCTTCCCCGTTAACCTGTTGTCATACTCCAGTTTAGCTCAAGTTATTGTTGATGTAAATGTGAATCTTAGGCTTCTGCTGTGGGACTGCGACGACCGTCGTTACAGTTACAAGATCGAGATTTCGCCCAACAACCGCGAGTGGACCGTTGTTTGCGATAGGAGCCGTCAGCCGTGCCAGTCTTGGCAGACGATTCGATTGCCTCCTATTGCCGTAGTTTACGTGAAAATTATCGGAACTCACAATACTGCTAACGACGTACGTACCCGGGGCGCGATTGGTTTGATAGTTTGACCCTTTTTTACTTGTATTCAGATCTTTATTTTCTTGCTTTTATCGTGTTTCGTGTAGTTGTATCTTTAATTTTAAATATTTCAAATCTACGTACTTGTTCTTTTACTCTTATTTGGAATTTCATTTTTTTCTATCAAAGTTTTTTCTATATTTTTGTTCTTAAAATTTTTCAGGTGTTTCACTGCGTTCATTTCGAGTGCCCAGCCGTGGAGGACATCACAGACGAAGCGGAATCATCTCTAAGTGAAGCATCCGGACGCACGACGGAAGCTTCCGCACCAGCTCCGCCGCCGTTACCTGAGCTACCGGGACCCGCAGCCCCCGCAGCACCCCAAGTACCCCGGCAGCCGGCAGTCTGGAACTCGCCACTAGCCGCGCAGGAGAATGAAGACGAAGAAGACTCGGATGATGAGGCTTTTATGCTCCGTCCGGGGTCGCATCGAGATATGACCCGCGCTCGTCTTCAGCGTTAGCCTGAGAACAAGCAACTTGGTTGACACACGAAGGAAAAGGAAAGGGGGTTTAAAAAAAGCATAAATTTTGGCCAAAAAATTCTCACTTTCTTGAAATGATACGCTTAGGCAGCGATTCTCTCCTTTTGTTTAAATGAAAAAATTAGATTTAATCAAATTAGGTTTGAAAAGAAAGGCCCTGTTTTGGTTAGTGTTGAAACCTCGGGAACGTTGCAAATCGTGGCTCCCCGTAGGCCGTTGGGTTGAGAGATTTTTTCAAACTGTACAGTTTTTATCTTATTTCTTTACATTGGCCTGTATATCTGATCGTCTAGCCCAGTCGAAGCTAATATAGACTTGATGCCCTTGCTGTTTGCACCGTCAATAATATGAAAGTAATAAACATTGACCCTGTTTATTTAACACTTTATAAAACTGGCTCTTGCTTTTTTTCTGTTTTGTAGTGGGAAACTGTTAGAATGAGGATATTTATATACTTTTGTAATGGTATAATATACGTAGAATATAAAGTTATGTAATAGTATATAACCCCCAAGGTGTTTTAAGTCTGGAGTATGGTAAATGAGGTTAATTACTCGTATACAAGTGTTAATGTAGCCAATAGCATTAAAACACTTGTTCCGTAATAATACAGTAGTAAAATGTGTTCAAAATTTGATACAAATTTCACTATTAAATTACAAAATTGCATTATAACCTTTTAATGCTAACAATTTATTATTTACAAACCAAGTAAATAAGTTTAAATCTAAATATAATTAGTTTAGGTTTATATGTTGAATAGTCACGGCATAATTCACTTTACATTCAGATGGAAATTACTTTCCAATTCCGACAATTCGTCAACCGCACAGATGAACAAATTTCGATCCGCAATGCTCATTACGTAATAGAACGATTTTAATACTGTAGCGATAACATATCTAACCGTAATGACGAAATCGTCAACCTTGCTTCGTTGCCCTGAGCTCTAACTCACCTTTTTAATCGAACTAATTAATGTTGATATGCAATTGTATTCTAATACATGATGTCCCATTGATTGCTAATTATATTGTAATTGAGCTCCATTGTTTTTCCGTTTGGTTTTCCGAAGGTGTAGAATCGACGACGGGAAGGCGCCTGCGCACTTGGATCAACTTATCGATTTATCCGACAACGCTGCCAGTCGCCCAGCTCGCCAGCGCAAGGCCAACTTGGGGATTCAGCCGTATACCACCAGTCAACTCTTGATTTGTTTTTCTACTCGAAATTTGCCTTTTCTACATATAAATAATGGTATTTTTAACTACGTACTTGTCTGAAAGATAGTGTAAACTCAGTTTCATCAATGATTTATAGCTAGGAATAGCCAAGTTGTCGGGAAAAGAAGGTTTTTGGACTTGGAAAAGTTAGAATGTAGATTCCAGGGTAGTAACGATTTTGTTTTCGAATCAGATGAACCTGGTTTCCTGTGGGTTAGCCCCCGCTTCAGGATTGATAGTTGATAGTTCAGATAAGGGTTAAAGCGTTTCTAATCCAGGTGTTTTTGATCTTTTTTCTGGGAAATGCGTCGCAGGGTAACGAAAGCTCTCTTCCGATGGAGATGTGCTCAAACTGTAAGTCGCGTAGATTTGTGTTTTCCTTCAGTTGCGATTAACGTTTCCCGTGTTTGCAGTTGACGCGGACGAGATACGACGACTGGGCAAGAGGTTCCGCAAGCTCGACCTGGACAACTCGGGATCCCTCAGCGTCGAGGAGTTCATGTCACTGCCCGAACTGCAACAGAACCCGCTCGTCCAGAGAGTCATCGATATATTTGATCAGGACGGCAACGGGGAGGTCGATTTCAAAGGTCTGTTCTCGTTAGCGCTCACCAAGTAATCGGTCATTCAATTCGCGGTTTGTCTCCGCTCCGACAGAGTTTATTCAGGGAGTTTCGCAGTTTAGCGTCAAGGGAGACAAGGAGTCGAAGCTGCGTTTTGCCTTCCGCATTTACGACATGGACAACGATGGAGCCATTTCCAATGGCGAGCTTTTCCAGGTAATTTCAACACGTTAAGGAAAAAGAAGGAAAATCTCTAATGAAATATGGACTTTGACAGGTACTGAAAATGATGGTCGGGAATAACTTGAAAGATACTCAACTGCAGCAGATTGTCGACAAAACCATACTGTTCGCCGACAAGGACGAAGACGGAAAGATCTCTTTCGAAGAATTCTGCGCTGTACGCTCAGTTTATTCCTTTCATTCGATAGCTATTCCTAATAAACTAGAACGTTTATCTAAATATCTGTTTTGTTATCTAGGTGGTTGGAAATACGGACGTCCACAAAAAGATGGTTGTCGATGTCTGAGCGGCCTCGATATCCCATAGTATCGTTTTTCACACACAGTTATTTTTTTTAAATTTTTTTCGGGCTCTGAATTATCGGTGTGTTCAATCTTGTCTTTTTTCAAAATCCATCCTTAAAACGTGTTTTGTGTCCCTCAACTTTGTCACATTTTTTTTTAAATTGTGTCTTTTGTTTTTTCCTATTTCCCAGTCGGTTTTTTTGGTCCTCGAGTTTTTTCCCGTCATTTTCCCCGGTTGTCTAAAAAGTTGTGCAATTTTTCTAGATTTTTTTTTGAAAAATTTAATTATCAAAGCATTACAGGGGTTTGAAAATATGTTTTTTTCTAATAAATCTAATCCAATATTTATCGATTCTCTCATCAACTTGATATAGATTTTTCAATCATTGTCGTATGTTCCTGTACGGAATAGGAGTTTACTACACCGGCCATGTTTCTTGTTGTTGCTTGAACTATGGTGAAACGCGTTTTTTTCCCCGTCAGTTTTGGAATAAATATTTTTGCAAACCCTCGATCACCGAATTTGTAAAGCGCCTAAATGAAGTGCACCGTCTTATGAGGGGAAAAGAGAAAGAGGTATAATTTATTATCATAACAAACACGTTAAATTACAGGCATATTGTGGTGATATATAAAGGGATTGAAAAGTGGGGGGGGGGGGA
>JAIQCU010000983.1:0-18939 GCA_022114935.1 Leptestheria dahalacensis | reverse complement strand
GGGGGGGAGACCACGATCTCTTACAACCAAACGGGAAGCTTCTATGTACACTGGGAATAATGTCCATTGTCGATGGGTCGGTCATGTTTTTCAAAGTCAATTGACGAGGGAAAAACGTCATCGAGAAGGAAGGAGCAGCTCTGTGGTAAAGCAGAACTGCTGGGAAGATCCGCAGAGCTGCGCTTTGCTTCTCAATCTCGAGGTTGAATGGGTCCGTTCATTGAAACTGTTGGGGGTGGTTAAGAGGAAAAGGGTCCAATGCGGTTTCCGGTCAGAATCCACCGAGGAACAAGTGCTTTTGCTTACTGGGATGGGACTTGCTTGCAGACGTACTGTTGGCTGCACTTTCCGCCGCTGTTTCTGAACTCGACAGCCTCCTGCAGGCCGTACACGATATCCTCGTACTTGGAGTTGTAACCGAAGATACTGAAACAGAATGGAAAAGATCAGTTCAGTCTGAATCTCTATGGGCCCCGTTTTTCTTTTCCTTGTCTCGTAACACACATGGTTTTCACGTGTGTTCAGGTCGAATGCTCGTTTTCCTGCAACGGCCCTCGACTGACTGTGTTAATGACCAAACACCATAGCGTCCTTCGTCTTGTCTCGTTTTACCGCTAAGGGAAGCACGAACAACACCTGTTACCCTATCTGTACGAGTGGGCACTTCTGATACTCACAACTTCCGGCAGTGGTTTTCTACGTTAATAGACTCGCTAATAGTTTACAAGAGGAGATTCTGGATTCGTAATTGGGTTTCACCCTCCAGCTGTGCATATAGGCTCTGTAGCTGGGTATGGATAAACCCGAGATATATCGTATCTATGATCGATTGTCATCTATTCTGGGGAGTACTTGATACTTACTCTTTAGTAAACTTGGCGCCCTTGAGCATCATTTTGGAAGCAGTAAGGTACTGGTGAGCCTTGGACGGTTCGTCGCAGGCCACTCGGTAGAGGCAGTCGTAATCGTTGGTAGTGCTACCCAGGGCGAAACTCATCATCATCATGAGATCGGACTCGTCGAAAGTGCTCTCAGGGGCGTTCAGCGATCTTCCGGCTCCAGCGCCGAAGAAACCGAATCCGAAAATGATGGCCTTGATGACCAGAAGGATCACCAGGTTGGTCAGGTTCAACGTCAAAACCTCACTGGTGGTCGACAGACGACCGGCTTCCCTCAGCAGAGCTTTGGTCATCTCCATCAGGGGAGTTTTACCGCTGTCGGGATCCACGTCCGCCAGAGACGTGCCCAGAGAGGCTCCATAGGTGCCAGCTGCCAGAGTCATTCCCAAAAGAGCTGAAACGTACATCCGCCTGGTCATTTTTGCCTTACTACTCGGGTACAGCCTGAAAAAAGTAAGACTCCGTCAGTGTGCTGAAAACGCGAATCCTCAATGGAGTGTGTACGATTGGTAAGATCTCACCTTGCAACAGCTAATCGACAACTTTAAGTTAGCACCGAAAGGTAATTTAGACTTTCAGAGCGGACTACGACACGAGTAAACAAAACGCACAGAGACTTGTGTGGATGTGCTAGAGAACAGGCGGCAGGTAAATATGTGCAGCTACAAGATGTAAGGAGCGCTTTTATATCGCAGGTCCCTGTCGGCTGCAAACGGTGCATCCCGTGAAGCTCCTCCCCGTGAACAACGGCAATGGTACAAGCAGCAGCGATAGTTCCCAGTACCGTACTTGAAATTTCTCGTTCATTTCGGTACTTCTACTTCATTTAACCTCTCACAATATATCGCTTAATGTAAAATACTCAAACTGCTAGTCAACCTGAGAAAGATTCAGCCTTGAATTCACCAATTCAGTAGTTTGAATAACGATGATAACAGTCATATTCTAGTTGGTAAGTTACTAGTAATCGTCAGTATCAGATGACTGAATCCTCAAAATAACAAACATATCTCTTTTGCATTCATCAAGTTCGTAGTTTGGATATCGATGATAGTCATTTTCTAGCTAGTAAATACTAGTATTCGTCGATATCAGTTGATTGCTGTTATATAGAGTACAAGGAAACTGTTGCTGCTTTCACCGGGTTTCACAGTATTTTCGTAGAAATGGGAGCAAGCATGTAGTATGAAGACAAGAGAAAAAATGTCCTTTTGGAATATCCGCCTTGACGCATAAAACAGAGATTTCTGGTAAAGGTGTTTTCGTTGAGACTTTTCACTTCCGTTGCACTCTAAGCAGAAAATCCGGGCAACGCCTGCAATTTGGAATTGGCGCTCTACTGAACTTGGGCTTTCTCTTTGACATTACATATTACAAACTTTGCATAGATATTCAAGTCAGAATAAAGTGCGATCAAGTTCAGCTCGAGTTTCAGTTTAATTCGTGACTTAAACCATAACCCCTTAGCGCAGGGGGTACAGGCAAGTTCAATAACCCCCCCCTGACGGGGCGCGCGTGCTGGTGAAACATCTAACAAGATGCAAGTTAAAGCCTTGTGGCATTGTTTCTCGGCTCATCAAGGGCTCCATTGGCCCCTACAGCTTTTTATCCCACGATGTTGACGAAATCGTTTGCCGGCTTATAGCTTGTCCATATACACACATCGAATTGTTCATCTTCCGCGTGTCCATTGGCTATTGTAACGGTATTAGATACGCGTATCTCGGGAAGCCTCCTGGGGGGGTTTTGTGTAGCTCTATCGCGTCCCAAGACTATACGGTAAACCAACAACATCTGTACGATTTCAGGGAGGAAAATTTACACAATTCCCTTGGCCTGTCATTTCTATTTGGGCTTCGGCCTTTTCGCCTGAAACCAAGAACCCCGCCACTTGTGGTTTATTCTGAGCTTGATTTGGTGTCACTTGACGAGTCAAAGGTTACGAGGTTTTGGTTTTCACGTCACTGGTAACCTGCTTTCACTTGGTTGGCTGGAAATCGGAGGTGTCGCGCTACCTTGACAGCACCGAGGAGGTAAAGGCAAGAGGAAAAGGCGTGTTCCGTTCAAACCTGATGGAACCGTTACGTCTCTTTTGGTAACTTCTCAGCTGAGACGGACTAAACTTAGCATAGTTTTCTCAATCTCGCTCTCTCTCTCTCTCTCTCTTTCTCTGTACGCCTTTTTCCTCGTCATCTTGTCTTCCTCACCTTACTCGACTTGAGGGTTAGTAGGTTCAACAGGCTGCGTGCCAAACTGGAAATGAGTGCAAGGCGGTTATACAGGAACGGCTGCGTATAGTCTAGTGCAAACAAAAAGGGGGATTCTGAATGGTATAGGAAATGATGGATCTCTTTAACTTTGGAATTTTCTTTCGGCGAAACTTATAACCCGATTTAAATGAAACTTTGCTAGTGTATAAAGTACTGTCGGTTCTACCTTCGGTAATTTTTTGGCTGTTATATCCTTGAAAACGTGGGTGCCATAAGCGATCAACTTTTCCCCAGCAAGAAGCAGATGCATGTATAGTGTATTGATATGCCGATAGGTTGCTATATAGTAATTAGACCTGAGTTTATGGGTAGTTGCAGTAACAAGTTAAGTGCATGTGTTTTAGGAATATCTTGGTCGTTTGTTTTCGAGTAGCAGCTCGATAGTGATCAGCGGTTTCTCACGACAGTATTCGTATGAGGAAAACTCGGAGAAAATGTGGTGGGCCAAGGTGCAGAGCTTCCTTGAAATGCACGCACCAAATAGAGGTTTTGGTAACAGGAAATTGCTGCGTTCTTATCCCGTAGCTGTTTTTTGTCTTCCTTCAAAAGACGGGAATCTTTTAACCCAATTATTCATCTGTATATTCCCGATAATAACGAGTAGATTGGTTTCGTCGTATGTAAGATGTTGAGCTTGCGTATAGAAAGATACCGTTTATTAAAATTTCCGAAATACGGCACGACTAGCGCACCTTTGTCGACACACGTTACAACATATTACAAAGAAACTTCACGTAGGATAGTTGGATTGATGCACTGATCGTTGCACTTGGTTAATTGTCATCTTCGTTGTCCTCGTCTACTGGTTTTGTGCAATAGAATTCTTGACACTTGTTTTTGCGAGCTGCTGTCAGGGATTGCTGCAGCCACTGGTTAGTATCTGCCTCGGGCGCCAACCTGTTGTTGAAAAAAAGAAGAAGAAAACATTAACCATTTTCCGCGTACTCGTGAATTTGAAAGGAGACAGGGTTTCCCTCCCAGTATCAAGGTGTGAAATGTTTCAACATGAGACCCTTAGATGGCGCTGTTCAAGTGCTAATGAGGGCAACTTACGCTGAGTAAAAGAAGAGGAAGCTGTCTCTGAAGGGCGTTTTTTCCAGTTCGATAAGGTTTTCACAGAAGGATTTCTGGAGACATTCAGCATCAGTGAGAGCATCCATGGGCGGTAGGTACCGTGCCAGTTCCTTGCGCAAGTCTTTGGGTATGGGAGCCCCTTGGAAGGGAAGCGAGTCAAACAGAGAACCTGTTTCGTTACTGGCCGAGATATTCAGTTCACGTTTTTCCCTAAGGAGTTCAAAGTTGTCCAGATCGGTATAATTGACGCGAGACGAGGGGCCTATATCGATTGCGGCATCTCGTCTCTTGCGGCCGAAGATGACCGTCGGCATAATGGGAAGTGCTGCCATGGCACCCATAATCATGGCGCCCTTGAAAAATTTCTTCTGCATTGACTTGCCTCTGGCAATAATGGGAGGACCAGAGTACCTGTACTCGTAATTTATGTCCAGCATGGGATTGATCGAAGATCCGGGGTCCTGCTGCGGTGGTGATGACGGACCGGGTCCATAACCGTAAGACGGAGAATTGCTAGGGGACTGAAATCCTTTGCCTTTAGTCTTCGAGAAGAACTTGAGAGGTTTCATCTTTGTCTTGGTTTTCTGGAACGTTGGCTGAAAGGAGTCGTCACTTATCGGGTTCGACTGTGGAACTCCGTAACTTGAGATGGGTGCACTCTGTGGGACGCCGTAGGTCGAAGAAGGAGCACTTTGAGGGACGCCGTAGGCCGAAGAAGGAGCACTTTGAGGTACTCCATAGCTAGACGATGGATTGCTCTGCGGTAGTCCATAGCTGCTGGAAGGATTCTGAAGAGATACTGTGTAGCTGCTGGCAGGATTCTGGCTGAATGAGCTATAGCCGTACGATGCATCTTGGGCAGCAATGTTAGACGAAGCTGGGGTGTGCAGGATCACAGTAGCCGGTATGCTTTGTACCGTGCTTCCCAGGTTAACAGTGGGATTCTGAGGAGTTAGAGCAGGAACACTAGAAGCGTATCCGTAGCTGGATAGTGGATTCTGAAACGAGGCTGAACTCTGAGTTTGTCCATAGCTGGAAGGAGGATTTAGAACCACCGAGGGACTGCTGAGCGTACTTCCATAGCTGGAGGCAAAGTTTTGGCTAAAAGATGGCGATTGTAAAGTTGATGTGTAGCTAGAGCTTGGGTTTTGCTGGGCTGAACCATAAGAAGAGGACGGATTTTGAAGACTCGCAGTAAGAGAAGGATTCTGCGCAGCTGTTCCGTAGCTTGAGGTTGGGGTCTGTAAAGGAGCGCTGTATGAGGTTGGGTTCCGCACAGCGGATGGATTTTGAGCTGCGGATCCATAAACAACACCAGCGTCTCTGTTCTGAGGGCTTCTCAAGGAGCTCCCGTAAGATGACGGATTCTGAGCGTTTGTTGAAAGCGGCGAGCTACGCCCGTAAGTCGATTCCTGTGAGACTGGTGCTGTCTGTAGCGGAAGGGCATCTATGGAAGCGCCGTAAGAAGAAGTGCCGGAAGGGTTTCTTGCTGGGTTTCGTTGAGGGTTTGATTGGCTAGAACCGTAAGATTTTACCGGAGCCGCAGTGGCTGTAATGACAGGCGGTGCAGGTGGAGCAGGTGGCGCAGGTGGCGCAGGAGATGGAGGTGCAACTATGATGTTTGGTGGTGACGGCGGCAGGGGATTCTGAGGCACGTTGCTTTCCTGGTTATTGAAGTAATAATTATAAGTATTGTGAACAGGCGCTGCGCTGGGTTGCTGCTGTGGCTGAGTCGCTGGAGGTCCTTGTGGTCCTTGCGGCGAGCTAGAACCGTAACTTGAAGAGGAAGGCACACTCGGGTTGCTTACAGAAGGCGAAGAAGGAACCCATGCTTGTTGATCATAGGAAGAACTTGGTGGAGAAGCTGGACTGGGAGCGTACCCACTACTGGGCGCAGAAAGCGGAAGATCCTGGTAACTGCCGCTGGCATCGCTCTGTGATACTGGAGTAAGGATTATGATGGTTGGGCCCCCAGCTTGACCTTGGGTCGGCGTGGCTTGCACCACAGGGGAGTTCGCTCCTTGGTTACCGTAAGATGATGATAGGAAAGTTTCTGCTTGTAACCCTTGAATACCATACGATGATGACTGCTGTTGGACAGGAGCTTGCAGCCCTTGGTTACCGTAGGAAGAAGAATGGGTCGGAGGGGACTGAAAACCTTGGTTACCGTAGGAAGAAGACTGGGTCGGAGGGGACTGAAATTGTTGGTTACCATACGAAGAAGATTGGGTCGGAGGGGACTGAACTCCTTGGCTACCGTAGGAAGAAGACTGGGTCGGAGGGGCTTGAAGGCCCTGGTTAGCGAAGGAAGAAGACTGGGTCGAAGGGTCTTGGAGATTTTGATGACCGTAGGATGACGGTGGGGACGGAGGGGCTTGAAGGCCCTGGTCGCCATAGGTTGAAAGTTGTTGCGGCGCTGCTTGCAAGGGTTGCGTCGAATAAGATGGAGACTGCGGAGGTGCTTGAGGGGCGCTCAAATTCGGTGGCTGGGGCGCGTCATGCTGGGCCCCATATCCGGATTGCTGCGGATTAAAAGGTGGCGAAGGCGGCAAAGGTACAGGCGGAGCAGGTGGAGCTGGAGGACCAGGAGGAGCTGGAGGAGTGGGTCCTGGAGAAGGGCTTGGCGGACCCACAGGTCTATTGGGGTATGTAGTCCCAGCTTTCTGTGCATTGTAACCTTGATTACCAGCTTGAGTTATGCTTGATATGACGCTTGCCAAATCGGTGCTGGGAGTCAGCATACCTTGCAGCTGGGCCCAGGTTAAGCTTATCTGATTAACTTGACCATTGGACTGCACGTAACCGATAGGAGATGACTGGGTCTGATCATTAGAAGATTGATGGCTGCCGTATCCTCCGCTTGGAGCACGTACCTCATCTGACTGTGGAGGAGGCGCTGGTGGTTCTGGCAATTTATCGTTGGACTCAAAAAGCGAGCTGCTATGCTGAGAGGGACTTGGCTTGGAGTACTTTGATGGGGATGGTACAGGCGGAGCTGGGGGTGCAGGTTCGTCGTCGAAAAGACTCGGTGCACTTGCAGAAGAGGATGCGGAATTTTTCTTAGGATAATCGTTGAAGAACTGGACTTGAAACTGTGCCGGAGCTGCTTGGGTTTGAGGGGCGGGTGGACTGACATGAATGTAGATATCGCTATTCTGTTTTTCGTCTGCCGCTTTGTCATTCTGCTTCGATGAATACTTTGCGGTAGTAGCTTCTGCCGCTTCGTTGAAATTATTGACAATCACTGTGGGTACCAAGCCCAGAATGCCTGTGGGTGCCTCTTCTTCTTCTTCTTCTTCCACGTCGAATAAGGATTCTTCACTGCCTAACTGAGAATCTTGCTGCTGGGGATAATACACGGGCTGTTTCGTATTCAAGTTGGGTTTATCGTTAAGATTTACCGACGAATCTGCTTCATAACTCCTGGCGCGGGTATGATGAGAGCTGCTTAATGTACCTTCAGGTTTTTTCACGGTAAAACTGGTGGTCAATCGTCGATTAGACGCGGCCGGAAACAGAGTTTTGACATGAGGCTTGGCATCGTCAAATAAACTTTTACCTCCTGCAGAAGCACTTCCGACGACGAAAACAACGAGGAAAACGAGATTGATTGTTTGAATCAGAGCCATTTTGGTAAAAAGAGACAGTCGATTTGCAAAAGTTTGTGACTTTCTTAAAACATTCTACGGTGTCTTGGTTGAAATGCACAAGAACTCTTTGTCTGAGGAACAGCCGTGACGGAGGACTGCTGCGTTCCAAGTGTGACCCCAAACTGCCGTACCCCCACGACATCACGGGTCTAATATTGGGTTGGCTGACCTCCTAACAAGCGGTCCAGCGCAGGTTTCACAGCGACCGTAGTAACCTTAGGCGAGTGAAAGATTTACAGCGATAGGTATACGAGCGCCGTAGACCAGGTTAATATGCGGTGTTGCACCACACCACCTACGTCGTTATAATTGGTATAATGAATGTTCAATCTATCCTGCCATTACACGGTCTAACACGTCGCCCACGTCCCCTTCGTTAGCATACATTTGAATTGGTTATTATTTTAGATGTTCGCTTAGAGTAGCACATCGAAACGGTTATTTCTCCTTCTCACGAAAGGAGAAGGAAAACCTTTCCCTCACGGGTTCTGGCGAGAGGACTATAGAAAAAATTGGTTTGTTATTTGGTCACTACACTTGTGCCCTGCACTTCTTTAATTGTAAATCAAATAAACTTTTATGCATTTAACAATTAATTAAATTAAATTAAATGTTTTTAATGAAATAAAGAAAAAATCAAGAAGTTGACAAAGTTATCTACATCGAAACGCGGAGTAAAAAGACTATTCTTCCATGTTGTGCCTAGCCTCATTTTCGGAAGAATTCGACAAAGGTCTGCTTCCTTGTTCTTGGCCTAATTCATATGGACACTCTCGACAGAGTACGACTTGGAACTACCATAGGCCTATATGATAAACGTGCTGGAAAACTATGGGTAATCTTACTGATTATCTGACTAACT
The DNA here is from genome assembly GCA_022114935.1 of Leptestheria dahalacensis. Lineage (NCBI taxonomy): Eukaryota > Metazoa > Arthropoda > Branchiopoda > Diplostraca > Leptestheriidae > Leptestheria > Leptestheria dahalacensis. Next base: position 10,184 of record JAIQCU010000983.1, on the reverse strand, counting down.
GCAATGAAATTTCTCCTGTCGGGCGGTGTCGATTTGCACGCACGGTGAAGGAAGACAAGTCCTTGACCAGAATTTCAGCGGGAAAAAGCTGTTGACACCGCGGAAACAGGTCAAGTAAGGTTGGCCATAGCGGGTACCTTTCGCCCCCCCCCTCCCGCCCCTGTAGAACACAACACACGCTGCGTGTCAATCATGTGTCACCGAGAACCTTCCAGTACAAAAGACCTTTTAATCTGACTTCTATGCCACGGGAGTGAAAAATAAAAAGGCCAACAATGTTATTTTGCCAGCGTGACGCTGTCATTTTTTTTCTCGACTTTCTTGATATCTCGCCAGCACAACAGGTCAAGGACATACGTGTTTTTGAACAACAGTTATCCGTACAGTAAGACTCTACTACGACTTGTTTAAGTTGATATGCATTTGCATACATCTGATCGATGGTTTGAACATATTCTTTTTATTGCATCAAGTTTTTTGTTGAGAGTTTTTTTCTTGTGAACTTCACAGTTGTTTGACGGAAGATGAAAACCTTGCCGTGGAATGAGTAATTGCCCGACGAACGTATCTAAAACAGGCAAAACAGGTTCTCTGTGGGAAAAGTCTCGAAATAATCTTCTATCCTCTTTCCATTGTCCGGCGTTCTGCTGGTATTATAGCCATTTGGAACCATGTGTCATTTTTCGATTTGCATAGTTAGAACCATACTTTTATTGGAACGCGTTCTTCTTCATCTCCCTTCGCTCCAGGCAGTAGGTTATCCAGCATTCATATTTTGACGTTTTTTCTCTCCTTTTCATTGCATTGTTACAACTGTTGTGATATTACAACTGGCTAACACCTGATCGTGCAAAGAATGTAGCAGTTAGGGCCTCTCTAGAGGTATGTGGAAAAAACCGCGGGGATCCACGCGATAATTTAAAATTGCCGCCACGAATTTGACAACAGCAACTATTATAAAGAAGATTTTCTCCTCCAAGGTTTTTTTCTGGTGAAACAAGCGGGGTGAGGTGCATCCAGGTACCCAAAAGTGGGTCATCAACATCAGCTTTTACTTCACCGGCAAAAAAGGAGAGGGAAGAGAGACAACACGGTTCGTATGCAATCAACTTGACGCGAGTTACGTGTATTTTTAATACTCAGCTTTGGGACAGTGGTTAAAATAAAACATTGGGCAGTTATGTCAAAAAATTAATATATATATATATCGGCCAGTTTGCAAGAACGCGTGAAAACAAAGTGCTGAGTCCAGTCAGCATTGGATAGTGAATAGTGACGATTTAACTGGTCGGTTACCTAATAAGGGGCAGAATAAAACATAATGGCAAATAATTTATTGTTACAAAAATGGGAGGTCGTTTGTTTTGAGATTGGTATTTATCGAGGAGCTCCGTTGGTGTCGCTTTTGGCCATGTTGACAGTCTCTTCGACTTGACCACCGCAGAAGAACGAGCTGCAGTCTCTGCTTCTGATGCCCTCCATAACATCGACGATCAAGTTCTGGAGACCTTCTGCTATTCCTGAATCCAACCTGAAAGTACAACATAGATATAGATTTCATGAACCTAAGATTCGCTCTGTAGTTTCTGGCTAGCACTTACAAGGCCAAAAAGGTGGTCATGCGCTTCTCCATGAGGTTGACAGCATCATCGTCCTGCTGCACCATGACGTCGCAGAAGATTCTCTTGGCACAGGGGACTTCCTTCCAGTTGTCCAATCCCGACTGCTGCAGCTGCGACAAGAAGGATTTCTGAGGCGCGTTCAGACTGGCCATGATGGTGTCCACGACATTAACTCGGGTAGAATCGTCGTCCTCCAGATCGTCGATGGATCGCTTTCCGATACTGCTGAAAAAGCTGTGGGTTTTGTTAAAAGCGGAGCCACCGGCACGGTTTCCCAGTCGTAGAGATGTCAAGGTAGTGTTGGAATTGACCAGAGCCGCAGTCGCCCCGATGGCTCCGAGAGCCAGGGCTGCACCACCGGCCAGAGCCAAAGGCACAGCAAATTGTGGTTGAGCCACCTTCTCGCTGAAATGATTCACGCGTTCGGGGATACCCAAGTTGGCGGAGATCTTCTGACCGGCCTCGACGATGGGCTCCACAACTGGAGAAGTGAAGTCGTGCAACTTGTCTTTGCTCTTTTGGACGTGCTCCTTGAATTTGTTTCCCAAAGATTCGAGAGGGTTCACTGGGGTCTGTTGATAACCTGGATAACGGTAGGGGTAGTTCTGGATAGTCGAGTATTGGTTCTGAGGAATGGGAACGGGAACCTCGAATCTAGAGCCTCCAGCATTGTAAACTTGCTCGCGAATTACGAACGAATTGGCAGGAGCAGGGATCACTGGGCCTGGAACAGGATGGTTGTATTCGTTGCTGGAGTAGAACGGTTGTTGCTGATAGAGAGACTGAGCTCTGTCACTAGCAACTTGAGGTGGTTTGTTGTATTGATTCTGATTCTGATTCTGGTACTGATTCTGGTATTGATTCTGGTATTGATTCTGGTACTGATTCTGGTACTGATTCTGGTACTGTTTTTCTTCCTGATTCTGGGTCTGGTAGTAATACTGATATTGCTGCTGGTTCTTTTCGTTGAAGTTATTACTATAACTGGACGGTACCGATGATTCGCTCACGTGGGCGGGTTCATAGTCGAACGGGCTGTGGTCATCGTGAATCGTCTTGGCGACATCCTCGGGGACGAAGTAAACGGGTCGGCCATCGACTGACGAGACTTTAATATTATTCTTGCCTACTTCAGCCGGTCTAAGTTTGTAGTCGTCTCCGAAACGCACATTACCGCGGGCGTCGCTTTGGTTATTGTTCAAGGCAGCTTCATCATCAGTAGTCTCGGTACCGATCGTATCGGGTAGCTGAGGAAGATCGGCTACTTTTTCTTTGTAGTAGTTTTGATAGTAAAACGCAGGGTAGGGTAGAGAGCTAGACAGAGTCTCGTCTACCTGGCTCGGTTTGAAGCCACCGTCGTTGCTGATGGCTCTTCCCGAGCTCGGTCGGTAAATGAACATTCCCTGGGCAGCATCGTTAGTACCGTTAGCCTCAACGAGCACATTATTGATGACACGGGCATTTCTCCAAATTTTGGTGTCGTTGGGGTCGTCTGGAAGTCGGATGCCTTCGATAACAGGGATGCCGGCTTCATCGATGGTTACCTTCTGCACTTGAGCCGCCTGGCCGTCCGAGTAGCCCAAAGAGATGGAGACGTCCACTGGGGCTGGAACCAAAGGAGTAAAAGCATCTTCCGTTTTCGAGTCTTCGGTAACTGTCGGCTCACTGGCCTCTTTCAGATCCGGAACGATCAAGTTGTCGTCCGGATGCTGAGGATCCAGCAACGGAGCGGTCTCGTTCTCCAGCGGTTTGCTGGAAGCTGCGGCTACCAAGAGCAGTACTAGGAGTAACCCGTGTTTGGCCATGCCGGCTGTAGTATGACACTGTTTCGGAGATAAACTGGGTTTTAAAGGCTGTTTCTCGGTACACTTTATAGATTAACCATCTGTGTTATCTAGCGCGAAAAGTATTGAACTGGATAGGAACAAGTCCGTTAAGTGGACCAGCAGAGAAAGCAAAGAAGCAAAGAACAACAATCGGATCTTGTAAAAGCTACCCAGTTAGTTGGCTTTACCTCGCGACAAGTTTTCACTTAACCTTTAGGTTGGATAGAAGTTAAATGTTTCATTACCTTGTAAAACTGTTGCACTTGTTAAGTTTTGAACAAAAAACGAGCAGTGAACGTGTCTGCTTGTCTCGGTAATGACTGAAGAGCCAACGATGGAGTCGGTCTCTTTTTAAATGAGACTCGGGAGTGTGTTGTTTGCGAAACCTCACGTGCTAATGTGTGACGCGCTTTTTTGAGGACGGATCTGTGCCCGTTCGTTGTGCGCTGTGGCCAGCTGGTTACTGCAAGAGCCGAGCTGTGGGCTTAAGGATTCGGTTTTACTGGTGGAGGGAAAGCTTTCCCGGACCTTGTTTGCTGTGGCCTCAATTTCCCAGGGCATCCGTATTGCTCTAGGTCACTGGCTGTACCTTTCCTCTTGTATCCAGCTCCCCGCGCAACTCCCCCTCTCTCAGATATCCTCCTTTCCCCTTGCGCTTTTCATCAAATACAACCACACCTGGCCATTTCGTTCTAAACACTAAATCAAACTGTCTAGCGAATTTTTCATTCGTTAAATGACATTAAGCAATACAAGCAACTTAATATTCAATCATTATTGCAGTATGGTTTTGGGTTAGGTTAGGTTAGGTTAGGTTAGGATGGGGTATAAACAAGAGGCTAATCAAACTGTCAAGTGTATCTTTCATCGGTCAGATTACACTGTCTTTGGTCGAGATCGATGACTAATGACCAATACAGTGTATCGTTTTACACTTTTCAAAGTGAGAGGTCTGTTCAGTGCCGTAACGAGGGGGGGGGGGGGTNAGGCGATTTTTTTTTTTTTTAATCATATTCGGGGGCATGCAGGCTCTCGCCCATGGCCCCCTTCTTCTTTGCCTGTGTCTTTTTGTAGTCTTTTGCACTGAACTTCATCTCTACCTGGTTCTCCTTATCTGTTTTGCTTCAAACTTTCTGAACTAGGCGATAACATGATGAAAAATATGTTATTTCAACCTGTGTTATTGACTTTTTCAGAGGGAGACACGACACTGCAATGACATCCCAAGGTCGGGACTTAAAATGTCGGTCAAGTTGTTTTGCTTTTTTACACCTTGGGTTAAAGAGGTTTAGTCTGCTAGAGCTCCCCGGTGCAAAATTCAGCACGCCTTGTCCCAACTGAATCGCATGCTGCTACATGTTGAACGTGCTGATGAATGCAAGACAATTGATGAAGAACGACCACGTCGCTTAATCGTACTGAATCTGATTTCAGCATGCTGAAAGTACTGGATGTTGGGCCAATGCCAGAAGCAGAAGCATGCTGAAAGTTATACTGAAACCACGACAGTAAGAACGGGTAGCAGATATCTGAATTTGGTCTGAATTTCGCATGGGGTTGTCATTCCAGCCATATAACTTGAATACATGTAACGAACGTCAAAGATAATTAAGTTGCATCAGTATGCTGACAAAGTTCCGGTCCGATGCTGGACAATCAACGGTCAGTGAACTGTTGCAACAGAAACAAGGGGGAGGGGGAGAGGAAAAAGAAATCGCGTATAGCGCGCGGCTTTAATGAATCATTGTCTTGTCCTGGAGAAAGTTCTTCTCCAGAATGGTATTGCGAAAGACTTTTGATCAGAACGGCCGATTATTTTCAACATTTTCACCTCGCCTTTCTTCGGATTGATTTCTCCTGTCAATCGGAATAGCAGCACGGAGATCAAAGTGTTGTAAGCAATGGGGAGAAGGAAGGAATTTCCATTTTCTCGGCGTTTACTGGGTCGTTTTCATAATGAAATGCAGTTGTGACGTTTCACTAAAAAAAGGGAAGCAACGACCAGCCCAGCGGACATGGGAGAGGGAAGAATGGTTGGATTGTAAGAAAAAAGTGAAAAAAGCGGTGAAAGTTTTGAATTTCCAGTATGAAGCGGGTTCTCCTCATAGTCTGTGCAACCCTGCGCGTTGGGAAATTGCCGGTGAAAGTTGTGTGCATGCTGCAGCACCCAAGTGAAAACTTACCCACTTCCGTCTGTTGTCTGAACGTGTCGTTTCCATTTCAGGACAAGTAATATTTAAAACGATAACAATCATTAGTAGTAGTAATATTAGTAGTCATAGTAGTAGTAGTAGTAGTAGTAGTAGTAGTAGTAGTAGTAGTAGTAGTAGTAGTAGTAGTAGTAGTAGTAGTAGTAATTATGATATTATACAATACTACTACTAATAAAATGACAATAGTTAGGATTTTATCTTGGCTAAACTAACAGACCGTTTTAGGCGAAACTTTGTCAGTGCATTAGGTATTACTAGGTCTACATTCAGTATTTTTTGGGTTGCTCTACCTTTGAAACTGTACGAGCAATAAGCAATCAACTTATACCCTTGTTTGTTGCTCTAGACTCTACTAGTAGCAGTAGTAGTAGTAACATTTCATCGTAATAACATACGATACTACTACTAATAGTAATATAATAATAATAACTAGGATAATAATAATATTGAAAGGCTTGTTATTCGATATTTTACGAAAGGGCTAACGGTGAAGCCATCAAGGACACATGACTTTTGAACAGGGGAATCTTCAGGCCACAGCGAGTGAAAGTCACTTCAAAGGTGTTGTGGCCAACGCAAGAAAGGCGAGGACAGATAACATTGTTCACCATATCACTGGAATTTATGATGGCCAGGCAAAAGTATCGGCTGCTGACGTAAGAAGCGGAAACTTGTGCAGCTTTCTCCCGTGCTACGGTTAGGGAAAGAGAAAATTACTCTCTAAAAAAATGCGAGACATTAATATGCGAAAGTATAGGAGAAAGGGACCTTTGTTTAATTTAAATTTTAAATGTAATTTTAGTTAATTAATTTAGTTAATTAATCAAGGCCCTTTAGTATGTTACGGATGTTTTTTTTTTTCTCACAGTGCAGAAACCAGCTCTGGTTCCAGTCTGGTTGCTTATATGGAACTACTGAAATCCTAGGCAGACGGTAATAGCAGTAGGTCGTTCAGCAGGTCCTCGACCTGTTGGTTTTTGCATTGGGTTATTATCTTGATAGCAACTGACTAATGAGTCATACTTAACAGTACGAATTACTCAGTTGGTGACTATAGTGAACCCAATGACTCAATCCCATTTGAATGAGTCATATAAATAACAAGCTTCGTATACTTCGCTGTAGGTGTGAATGATTTGATGACTGACTAATGAGTCATATACTTGGATAGTCTCATCTATAGATTCCTTTGGATACTAATGATTCTATCACGTTGGAGTGAGTCATCCAAGTATCATAGTCGTGGCGTTTAATTCCCTGACAGTTCGAATGACTCTCAGCTGGTGACTGGTGAATCCAATGACTCAATCCCATTTGAATGAGTCATATAAATAACAAGCTTCGGATACTTCACTGTAGGAATGAATGACTTGACGACTAACTAGTGAGTCATCCTTAGAAGTCTTATCTATAGATTCCTTTGGATATTAAATGATTCTATTAGGTTCGAGTGAGTCATGTAAGTGTCATAGTCTTGGCGTTTGATTCCTTAACAGTACGAATGACTCAATTGGTGACTAATGAATCCAATGACTCAATCCCATTTGAATGAGTCATTGAATCCTATACGAAGCATACGTACCTAACACACCAATGACTCACTCCACTTTTGAACGAATCAGAGTATGAGTCATTTTGGCTTCTAACCCTATGTTTCGAGTTACATGACTCAATTCCCGTGAGTCATACATGGAATCATCGTTTAAACGCTGCTTGCCTTTGGATGACATTATAGCCCAATTATAAAATATGTCTATTAATATAAATATCTAATTGAATTATCTTCAGATGTTTCAATGGATCGATTAGTCTACTACAGAATCAATGATCAATCCCGCGGTTGCCGTGCTCTATTAACTCGCACGCCTGAAAATAACAACACAGATGAGCCATTCCCGCTCTATTTCACTCCTAGTACACGACTCGATTCAATATCTTTAAAACTAATATCTGAAATACTCATATTTACTCCACGTCAAATTAACCAGTGGGTGAATTCACAATAACGAGAAGCTGCTTTGTCCGCGAGAGCGAAATTACAACTGCACATTATGACTGTCATTAAGCAGAAGATGATGATGCACGGGAAACCTGTATACGACTTTTGAAATTGATGGACCTGTGCACAAGTGCGCTGTTTAGCAGCTTTTTCAAAACATACTTTGTATTTTCTTCTTCTCGTACTTGTATTGGAACTTGGCGAAACCTGTAGAACCGGTTTTCTCCCCGGTTTGTTATTTCCGCGGGAGATTCAACCCCCAAAAAAAGGCGCCGAGCATCAAACTGTGTGTTGGCTATGCAGATATTTTAATGAGCAAAAAAATACGATTGAATTTGAAAAAAAAGAACGTAACTATTCCAGCGATGCTGCATTCTGGTGGAAATGCTGGGGAATGTCCAAAGTTGAGGACAAAAGTGGCGCTCCTGATCAAAAGAACAGATCTGAAATAGTTTTCAGTCTCGATGTTGAGTTGGATTGGATTCAAGACGATACGATCTGGAAAGAGAATTTGAAATCGGCACGATTCTTTTCATTCCTGCAGGTGATTTATTTGCCAAGTTATAATGCGATTTGCTTGTAGTAATTTTGCGTGGACGTCGACTGCAAACTTTTGTTTACCTTTAGACGTTCAGTACGACGGGGCTGGAAAAAAGAGCTCTTGCCGGGGAAAAGTTGATTGCTTACTACTCCTACAATTTCAAAGATATAGTAACCAAAAAAATATCGTGTGTAAACCTGGTTGTTGTTAATGCACTTGTCAAGTTTCGTTGAAATCGGTTCGTTAGTTTTGCCAAAATAAAATCCTAAAAAGTTGCGAATTACTACGAGTCGCCGCCGTTCAGACCTCCTTTGTTTGCTCTAGACTGTACCTAAGAATTACCTTTAGATTATCATGAGAATATCAATTAAAAATGATTAGAGGCTCTTTTTAACAAAAATTACATCGAATTATATTTTATGTTTTGTACAATTGCCGTTAATTGACCTATGTAACATGTAAAAGGGAAAATCTTAGACGAGATCAGCGCCATCTAGCGGCAAAGCAATGAACTAATGTGCTTCAGTACTAGAAATTAATAGCAGTTAATACTACTTAACTATAATTCGTAGTAACAATTATAGTAATTACGCTAACTTAATTAAATAATATAATATATGGGTATTTAATTAGTTAAGTGACAATTTATTATTCTACGATTGAACTGAAAGAATTTTCCTTGCTTTAACTCTTTACAGAACTGGATTTAAAATGAACATAATTCTAGTTCTTTGAAAGTTAAAACTATAAAGGCATTACCAACTCGCACTGTGTAACGTTCCGTCAACATTTGTACAGCTGAGTCGAAATCAATCAAAACAAGTCGCGAACTTCACAGGAGAGTTCAAACAGGTAATAAAACAAAAAGACAACTGCAGTAATTGCCATAATTCTCATTCGCCTTACTGTATCTAAGTAAGTTGTAAAAGTAGCAATCAAAGCTGCATGAGAACAACAATACAGTGCTTCTGAGAATCGAGAACTGGTGTGGTGAACCGGTAAATGGCGGTTAATTTTAGTTTAATTTAAATTTATATCATGATCAAGTATTTATAGCTTTATTTAAAGTAAGAGTTAACTGATCTAGTCAGCAAAAAAATACAAGTAAAATTAGGATGAACGCACCAGTAGAATCCAGGCTCATGTGTAATTAGTTTAATCTACCGCCGCTAGATGGCGATTAAATTAACTGGTTATTCACCTGCTAATAATCATCGTATAATAAGATTAACAATAAAAATAAGGTCATTCCATAAGAAAATATGATAATCCCGTACAAATTAAAGTCATTAAGCCACACAAGAAATAACTAAATCGACATTGGAAGACGATCCGGCAGATCTGAAACCGTTACCCGAATTCAAAATGGCGACCCGCGTACACCATCCGCTCCGCGCGTGTATTCTACTTTCATACCTCTTGTGATTCAAATGCCAAATCTTAGTCGCACAAAGCACCCAAAAGTGCAGTCAATTAGCATATAAAGACCCAAGCAGGTCAATCAAGGCGTGAATTGAGGAACTGACAAGGATTGGAATCTCGGGCTGTTTTTTCTTTTCGCCCCCAGTGAAATGACGTCATCCGCTCGTTGATCCACAAGATTCAAATTCGATCAAAGTTAAACCGGGCGGCGGAAAAAAATAATAATTGATAAAATGCTGTGCAAGGAATGTCTCGACAATATGAAAACAGATAAGGAGTGAATCGTGGTTTTGATTGAAATCTGTAAATGGTGTTGTGCCGGGAAATGCAAACCTGCCATCATAACTCAGTCAAGTAATTATCTCGTTAGATAAGCATTGTCGAGACGGTCAATAGCTGTTAGAAGAGTATACGAATACAATAGACAGATTTCTTTTTCTAGAAGAATAATAATAATATACCTTTGATGCCCCTTTTTTCGGCTGTGTACATGTTCTCTTGGCTGCTGGCCAAGGCAAATTGCTTTCTCATAATTCTATTTATGTTCAATATTTATTCTAG
>JAIQCU010000982.1:0-28881 GCA_022114935.1 Leptestheria dahalacensis | reverse complement strand
TGCGCACGGCGGTGACCGTGCTGGTCGCCGATCAGTTTGGCAATCCGGTCGCTGATGGCATGCCGGTCGTGTTTCAGACGGATAACGGTGCGATAGGCTCTTCGGATCGTGGCGGTTGCACGACTGTCAATGGCAAATGCTCGGTTGAATTCCGCTCGCAGAATCCGCGTACGGTGCTGGGTGAGGCAGGCAAGCTGGGTGTTGCGACGATCACCGCCACGCTTAGTTCGGGCAGCGAGACATTGACGAAAAAATCCGTCGTGACAATGAGTGGCTCGGAGCCCGATGAGGCTCTGTTTTCGGGAGCGATACCGCTTGAACGCAGCATGGACGATTGCCGGCCGGAGACGGTGATCCTGAAGCTTGCTGATAAAAACGGTAATCCGCTACCTGCCAAGACGACGGTGTCGGTCACTGATGTCAGCAATTTGGATGCGAAGATCATTGGTCCGGGCGTTCCCAACTTGCCCGGCATCCATAGCTTCACTCAGCATAAGCTTGAAATAATTCCGCAGAACTGCATAGCACCTAATGCAGTTGGCCCCCGCAAGACTATCGAAGGCAAGTTTGGCTTGTCCGTCAGGACGCCGCTTGGTACCGAGACGATTTTCTATCCGTTCAAACGAACATATCTGGTGGCAAACAGTCAATGATAGGATAGAGGGGTGCAAAACCTCTTCCTCGTAGGCCTGATGGGCGCCGGTAAAACGACAGTCGGGCGAGCCATTGCCCGCCGGCTTCGTTTGCCGTTTTACGATTCCGATCACGAGATCGAAGCGCGCTGCGGTGTGCGGATACCGATCGTCTTCGAGCATGAGGGCGAAGATGGGTTCCGTGATCGAGAAGCCTCGGTGATCGATGAGTTGACCGTGCGCCAGGGGATCGTTCTCGCGACCGGTGGCGGCGCCGTGCTGCGCGCCGGGAATCGCGCCTTGCTCAAGGCGCGTGGCACCGTCATTTATCTGCGTGCGTCACCACACGACCTGTGGCTGCGCACGCGACATGACAAAAATCGGCCGCTTCTGCAGACCGAAGACCCCAAAGCCCGTCTGGAACAGCTGTACCAGATCCGCGATCCGCTGTATCGTGAGGTCGCGGACTTCATCATCGAGACCGGCAGGCCCAGCGTAGCGCAACTCGTTAATATGGTCATGGCGCAACTGGAGCTGGCTGGCAAACTGCCACTGGAATCCACCCATGATCACATTGAAGGTTGAGCTCGGGCAGCGCGCGTATCCGATTCACATCGGTGACGGACTGATCGACAACACAGAGTTGTACGCGCCACATATTCGCGGTTCGTCACTTGCGATCGTCACTAACGATACAGTCGCGCCACTTTATCTCCATCGGCTGAAGGCAGCACTTGCGCCGCTCGGGCGCGAGATCATTGAAATCATCCTCCCCGATGGCGAGTCGTTCAAGCATTGGGAGACGCTGAACAGGATCTTCGATGGCCTGCTTGCTGCGCGTGCCGATCGCAAGGTGACCTTGCTCGCGCTTGGCGGTGGTGTGATCGGCGACATGACCGGATTCGCTGCCGCCTGCTATATGCGCGGCGTGCCTTTCATCCAGGTGCCGACGACGCTGCTCGCGCAGGTCGATTCCTCGGTCGGCGGCAAGACTGGCATCAACCACCCGCTCGGCAAGAACATGATCGGCGCGTTTCACCAGCCGCAGGCGGTGATTGCCGACATCGGAACCCTGCGCACGCTCCCTCCGCGTGAACTTGCAGCGGGGCTTGCGGAGGTCATCAAGCATGGCGCGATCGCCGATGCCGACTACTTTGCCTGGATCGAACGCCATATCGGCGCGCTCAATCATTGCGATGCCGAATTCATGGCCGAGGCCGTGCGCCGTTCGTGCGAAATCAAGGCGCGTGTCGTCGCGCAGGACGAGCGCGAGGAAGGTCTGCGCGCCACGCTGAATTTCGGTCATACGTTCGGGCACGCGATCGAGGCTGGAATGGGCTACGGGGAGTGGCTGCATGGCGAAGCGGTTGGCTGCGGCATGGTGATGGCCGCCGACTTGTCGCTACGTCTCGGTTTCGTCGGGGCCGAAGCGCGAAGCCGGATCGTTGAACTGGTGCGCGCAGCGCATCTCCCGGTCGTGGCGCCGATGCTCGGCACCGAGCGCTACGAGGCGTTGATGAAGGTTGACAAGAAGGCCGAGGCAGGCAATGTGAAATTCATCCTGTTGCGTCGGATTGGTGAAGCCTTCATCACCACCGTGCCCCAGGCGGATCTGCATGCAACCCTTCGGCACGCAGTGCATCAGGTGCGCGGCGAAGACGCTGTTGCGTGATGGAGCGGCACGTGCGGGTTCGGCGGCATGTTGGTTGAGCTGGAACAGCACCTCGCCCCTTGGGCGGCGCGCTCGGCCTTGAGCCGGGGTCGCCGTTATCCTGAGTCAGCGTCGTCATCGCGCACCGAATTTCAGCGTGACCGCGATCGCATCATCCATTGCAGCGCCTTCAGGCGTCTTGAATACAAAACCCAGGTCTTCGTCAACCACGAGGGCGATCTGTTCCGCACTCGGTTGACCCATAGTCTCGAAGTCGCCCAGATCGCCCGCTCCATTGCGCGCGGCCTCGGCCTGAATGAAGACCTCGTCGAAGCCATATCGCTTGCGCACGATCTCGGGCACACGCCATTCGGCCATGCTGGGCAAGATGCGCTGAATGTCTGCATGCGTGACCACGGTGGTTTCGAGCACAATTTGCAGTCATTGCGCGTCGTGGATCATCTGGAGCAACGTTACGGCGGATTCGATGGCCTGAACCTCACGTTTGAGACGCGCGAAGGCATCCTCAAGCACTGCTCCAGCCGAAACGCGCAGGCTCTGGGCGATGTCGGCGAGCGTTTCCTCACTGGAGCGAACCCTTCGCTTGAGGCGCAACTGGCCAACCTTGCCGATGAAATCGCTTACAACAATCACGATATCGATGACGGCCTGCGGTCGGGGCTGTTGACGCTGGAGCAGCTGGAGCAGATCCCGCTCTGGGCTCGCCACCGGCGCGAAACCGAAGCCGCCTATCCCGGCATAGCGACGCAAGGCAGGCGCCTGATCCATGAAACGGTGAGGCGCATGATCAATACCCTGATCGTTGACCTGATGGATGCGACGCGAGCCCGGATTGATGTTCATCGGCCGCAGTCCCTGGCGGATGTGCGCGCGTCGGCACCGCTCGTCACTTTCAGCGAGCCAATTCGCGAGCAGGCATCGCAACTTAAGCGTTTCCTGTTTGCCAATCTCTACCGCCACTTTCAGGTCGTGCGCATGGCGCGTAAAGCCCAGTGCATTCTCACCGACCTGTTCCGCGCTTTCATTGAAGATACCCGCCTGCTGCCACCGCAATACCAGGCCGCCGAAGGTGCCGACCAGCCGCGCCTGATTGCTGATTACATCGCAGGAATGACCGACCGCTACGCCATGCGCGAACATCGCCGTCTATTTGCGATCGAAGATCTGTAATAATTGGGGACAGACTCCATTTTTGTCCCTGGCGCGTTGCGCCCACGGGCGCTTGGCCGGGTTTGCCGCCCGATATCACGATGGCCCGACTTCCTCGTTTGTTGCTAGCCGGTTACCCACTGCACGTCATGGTGCGGGGGCATAACCGTCAGAATGTCTTCGTCACTGATCTGGATCGCCAGATATGGCTGCAATGGCTTCGTGATGCAGCACGCGAATATGGGGTTGATGTTCATGCGTATGTGTTGATGAGCAATCACGTGCATTTGCTGGTGACGCCGCAGACCATTGAGGGCTTGGCGCGCACCATGCAATCGGTTGGGCGGCGCTACACCCAGCGCTTCAACAAGCTTCACGAGCGCAGCGGAACATTATGGGAGGGGCGCTATAAATCGACGGTGATCGATAGTGAGCGTTATCTCCTGATCTGCTCCGCATATATTGAGCTCAATCCGGTACGGGCGGGGATTGTAACCAGGCCGGAGGATTACCGTTGGTCGAGCTACCGTCATCATGCGGGGCTGGAATCACAGTCATGGCTTTCTGATCATGCGCTGTTCTGGGGGCTCGGCAATACGCCGTTCGAACGTCAATCGGCTTGGTGTGCGTTTGTTCAGGAGGGCGTGGACCAGCGGCGGTCGGCTGCGATTACAGAGGCTACGCTGAAGGGTTGGGTCCTTGGGGACGCTGACTTCAGTCAGACGCTGGAGCAAGCGGGAACCCGCCGCCCGATGCCTCGCCTTCGAGGGCGCCCGGCGGGTTCATCTGCTGTCAAGGATGGGGAATCAAAAGGCCGCGATATCGCGTAATCGACAGTTGCTGTCGGGTGGGGCGTATCAAGAGGCTAGGTGGGGCGCCTACAAGGGCTGATCGTGTTGCGTGGCGATCCGGCAATGATCATTTCGAGCTCTGTGTGCTCGCTCGCCATCAACTCTGTCCCTAATTATTTATCAGTTCATTCTGGAGGCGGGATAAATGGAGTCTGTCCCCATTTATTTCTCCTTGATGAGGCTAGGGGAATCACCTATAGTCGAACGTCGAGCGTTTTGACTAACCGTTAATAGACTGGAAAGCACGTGGAACAGGCGCAAGCGCAGCCGGGGTTTCGGCCCGGCCAGCAGGGCATGTATGACCCCGCAAATGAACATGATGCCTGCGGTGTGGGCTTTGTTGCCCATATCAAGGGGCAGAAGAGCCATTCAATCGTCGAGCAGGGTCTGAAGATTCTGGAGAATATCGATCATCGTGGTGCGGTGGGTGCTGACCCGCTGATGGGCGATGGCGCCGGTATTCTGATTCAGGTGCCCGATCAGTTGTATCGTGAAGAGATGGCGAAGCAGCGCGTGACCTTGCCGCCGGTGGGCGAGTATGGCGTCGGCATGATTTTCCTGCCGAAGGAACACGCCTCGCGCCTGGCGTGCGAACAGGAGCTCGAGCGTACGGTTCGCCTTGAGGGGCAGGTGGTGCTAGGTTGGCGCGATGTGCCGGTCGACGCGAGCATGCCGATGTCGCCGACAGTGCGCGATACCGAGCCAGTCATCCGTCAGATCTTCATTGGGCGCGGCCGCGACATCATGACCACCGACGCGTTGGAGCGTAAGCTCTACGTGATCCGCAAGCGCGCAAGTCATGCGATTCAGAGCCTGGCGCTCAAGCATGGCAAGGAATACTTCGTGCCGTCGATGTCGGCACGCACCGTGGTCTACAAGGGTCTGCTGCTGTGCAATCAGGTCGGTCAGTACTATCGTGACCTTGCTGATGTGCGTGCGGTGTCGGCGCTGGCGCTGGTGCACCAGCGTTTCTCGACCAACACCTTCCCTGCCTGGGAGCTTGCGCACCCGTACCGCATGATCGCGCACAACGGCGAGATCAATACGGTCAAGGGCAACGTCAACTGGATCAATGCCCGTACCGGCGCGATCTCGTCGCCGGTGCTCGGTGACGACCTGCAGAAGCTGTGGCCGCTGATTTATCCGGGCCAGTCCGACACCGCATCGTTCGACAACGCGCTTGAGCTGTTGGTGATGGCCGGCTACCCGCTCGCCCACGCGATGATGATGATGATCCCGGAAGCCTGGGAGCAGCACGCGCTGATGGACGACAATCGCCGCGCTTTCTACGAATACCACGCGGCGATGATGGAGCCGTGGGATGGCCCTGCGGCGATGGCCTTCACCGATGGCCGTCAGATTGGCGCGACACTCGATCGCAATGGTTTGCGTCCCGCACGCTACATCGTCACCGACGACGACCTCGTGGTGATGGCCTCAGAAGCGGGCGTGCTGCCGATTCCCGATAGCAAGATTGTCAAGAAATGGCGTCTGCAGCCGGGCAAGATGTTCCTGATTGACATGGAGCAGGGCCGCATCATCGACGACAAGGAGCTCAAGGACAATCTGGCCAACGCCAAGCCTTACAAGAGCTGGATTGAGGCGGTGCGGATCAAGCTCGACGAAATCGACGCTACACCTGAGGACGTTGCCGCTGAAGCCGCGGAGAATCGCACCAGCGTGACGCTCCTTGATCGCCAGCAGGCGTTCGGCTACAGCCAGGAAGACCTGAAGTTCCTGATGGTGCCGATGGCCCAGAACGGCGAGGAAGCGACCGGCTCGATGGGCAACGATAGCCCGCTGGCCGTGCTCTCAAGCAAGAACAAGCCGCTGTACAACTACTTCCGTCAACTGTTCGCGCAGGTGACGAACCCGCCAATCGATCCGATTCGCGAGAATCTGGTGATGTCGCTGGTATCGTTCATCGGTCCCAAACCGAACCTGCTTGACACCAACAACATCAATCCGCCGATGCGGCTTGAGGTGAGTCAGCCGGTGCTGGGCTTTGACGACATCGCCAAGATTCGTCACATCGAGCACTACACTGGCGGCAAGTTCCGCGCCTATGTGCTGAACATCTGCTATCCGGCGGTATGGGGCAAGGAAGGCATTGAAGCCCGTCTGGCGTCGCTGTGCGCCGAGGCAGTCGATGCGGTGCGTTCGGGCTACAACATCCTGATCGTTTCGGACCGTGGCGTGGATGCCGAGCATGTCTCCATTCCGGCGCTGCTGGCCACCTCCGCCGTCCATCAGCACTTGGTTGAAAAGGGTCTGCGCACCAGCACCGGTCTCGTCGTCGAGACGGGTACCGCGCGCGAGGTGCATCATTTCGCGCTGCTCGCCGGCTATGGCGCCGAGGCCGTGCATCCGTATCTGGCGATGGAAACGCTGGCCGACATGAGTCGCGGCCTGTCCGGCGACCTGTCGCCCGAGAAGGCGATCTACAACTTCACCAAGGCGATCGGCAAGGGTCTGCAGAAGGTGATGTCGAAGATGGGCATCTCGACCTACATGTCCTACACCGGCGCGCAAATCTTCGAAGCCATCGGCCTGTCGAAGGCGCTAGTCGACAAGTACTTCAAGGGCACGGCTTCGAACGTCGAAGGCATCGGCATTTTCGAGGTCGCCGAGGAGGCGCTGCGCCTGCATCATGATGCGTTCAGCCCGAACAACCCGGTGCTGGCCAATATGCTCGATGCTGGTGGTGAATATGCGTACCGCGTGCGCGGTGAAGAGCATATGTGGACCCCCGATGCGATCGCCAAGCTGCAGCACAGCACGCGCGCCGGCTCTTACCAGACGTACAAGGAATATGCGAACCTGATCAATGACCAGAGCAAGCGTCACATGACGCTGCGCGGTCTGTTCGAATTCAGGCTTGATCCGGCGAAGGCGGTCCCGCTCGATGAAGTTGAATCGGCGAAGGAGATCGTCAAGCGCTTTGCCACTGGTGCGATGTCGTTGGGTTCAATCTCGACCGAAGCACACGCGACGCTGGCGATTGCGATGAACCGCATTGGCGGCAAGTCGAACACCGGCGAAGGCGGCGAGGACGAGCGCCGTTACCGCAATGAGCTGCGGGGTATCGCGATCAAGCAGGGCGACACACTGGCGTCGATCGTTGGGCAGGAAAACATCGAAGCCGACATTCCGCTCGCGGACGGCGATTCGTTGCGTTCGAAGATCAAGCAGGTCGCCTCCGGCCGTTTCGGTGTCACCGCCGAATACCTGGCCAGTGCTGACCAGATTCAGATCAAGATGGCCCAAGGTGCCAAGCCGGGTGAAGGCGGCCAGTTGCCTGGCAGCAAGGTCTCTGACTACATCGGCAAGCTGCGCTATTCGGTGCCGGGTGTTGGCCTGATTTCGCCGCCGCCGCACCACGACATTTATTCGATTGAGGATCTGGCGCAGCTGATCCATGATCTGAAAAACGTCAACCCGCGTTCGGACATCTCGGTCAAGCTGGTGTCGGAAGTGGGTGTGGGCACGGTGGCTGCGGGGGTTGCCAAGGCCAAGGCCGATCATGTGGTGATCGCTGGCCATGACGGCGGCACCGGCGCATCGCCGCTGTCCTCGATAAAGTATGCCGGTTCCCCGTGGGAGCTCGGTCTGGCAGAGACCCAGCAGACGCTGGTCCTGAATGGCTTGCGCAGCCGCATTCGTGTGCAGGCTGATGGCCAGATGAAGACCGGTCGCGACGTTGTCATCGGTGCCTTGCTGGGTGCCGATGAATTCGGCTTTGCGACCGCACCGCTGGTGGTGGAAGGCTGCATCATGATGCGCAAATGCCACTTGAACACCTGCCCGGTTGGGGTTGCCACCCAGGACCCGGCGCTGCGCAAGAAGTTTTCGGGCAAGCCCGAGCATGTGGTCAATTACTTCTTCTTCATCGCTGAGGAAGTGCGCGAACTGATGGCGCAACTGGGTATCCGTCGCTTCGACGAACTGATCGGCCGTGTCGATCTGCTGGACATGAAGAAAGGGCTCTCGCACTGGAAGGCGCAAGGTCTGGATTTCAGCAGGGTCTTCCATCAGCCTGAGGCTGCGCCGCAATACGCCGTGCTGCCACGCTACCAGACCGAGGTGCAAGACCATGGCCTGAATGGCGCACTCGATCATGCGTTGATCGAAAAGGCTCGTCCGGCGCTGGACAAGGGTGAGCGTGTGTCCTTCATCCATTCGGTGAAGAACGTCAATCGCACGGTCGGCGCGATGCTTTCCGGCGAGGTGGCCAAGCGCTATGGCCACGAAGGCTTGCCTGACGACACCATCCACATCCAGTTGACCGGTACTGCTGGCCAGTCGTTCGCGGCCTTCCTCGCGCACGGTGTCACGCTGGATCTGGTCGGCGAAGGCAATGACTACGTTGGCAAAGGCTTGTCGGGTGGACGCGTGATTGTGCGCACTTCGCACGAATTCCGCGGCGACACGACGCAGAACATCATCTCCGGTAATACGGTGCTGTACGGCGCAATCGCTGGCGAGGCGTATTTGAACGGCGTCGTCGGTGAGCGTTTCGCGGTACGTAATTCCGGCGCGATCACCGTCACTGAAGGCACGGGCGACCACGGTTGCGAATACATGACCGGCGGCACTGTTGTCGTACTGGGCGCGACCGGTCGGAATTTCGCGGCGGGCATGAGCGGTGGTATTGCCTATGTGTTCGATGAAGATGGCTTGTTCGCGAAGCGCTGCAACACCAGCATGGTGACGCTGGAGCCGGTGCTGACTGCGGCCGAACAGCAGGCGCAGATCGACAAGTCGCTGTGGCACGCGCCGGTCGGCGTCAAGGAAGGCGGTGAGCGCCTGACGGACGAGGCGATTCTCAAAGGTCTGATCGAAAGGCATTTCCGCCACACGGGCAGTGAACGTGCGAAGACGCTGCTGGCCGACTGGGACAACGCTCGCAAGCGTTTCGTCAAGGTCTTCCCGACCGAGTACAAGCGCGCGCTGGGTGAGCTCTGGCAGAAGGCGCAGGGCAGCAAGGCGACGGTCGCGGCTTGAGGGCCGGGAGGCATGCCCGCGCCGTGACGGCGCGGGTCGATGCAGCGTGAACAGGCATGACGGGGCGGCACGCCAAAGGCGAAAGCGGGTGCCGCCCCGAAACAGACAGGGTAAAGGCAATGGGTAAAGTGACCGGCTTCATGGAATTCGAGCGTCAGGAAGAGGCTTATCTTCCGGTCGGCGAACGGCTGAAGAACTACAAGGAATTTGTCATCGCGCTCGATGACAAAAAAGCGGGCATCCAGGGTGCGCGCTGCATGGACTGCGGCATTCCGTTTTGCAACAACGGCTGCCCGGTCAACAACATCATTCCAGACTTCAACGATCTGGTGTTCCGCAAGGACTGGAAGGCCGCGATCGAGGTTCTGCACTCGACCAACAACTTCCCGGAATTCACCGGCCGAGTCTGCCCCGCGCCTTGCGAGTCCGCATGTACGCTCGGGATTCACGAGGAGCCAGTTGGTATCAAGTCGATCGAGCGCGCAATCATCGATCGTGCTTGGGAAAGTGGCTGGGTGGCCCCGCAGCCGTCGGCACAGAAGACCGGTAAAAAGATTGCCGTGGTCGGATCGGGGCCTGCGGGCATGGCCGCTGCCCAGCAGTTGGCGCGCGCCGGACATGATGTGACACTGTTCGAAAAGAACGACCGCGTCGGTGGACTGCTGCGCTACGGTATTCCCGACTTCAAGCTGGAAAAGTCGCTGATCGACAAGCGCGTCGAGCAAATGCAGGCTGAGGGCGTGAAGTTTGAGACCGGCGTGCTCGTCGGTGCCGACGATCTGCCGGCGGGGATCAAGAGTTATGCGCAACGCACGGTCAGTGCCGCGCAATTGAAGCAGGACTTTGATGCCGTGCTGCTGACTGGCGGATCGGAAGTGCCGCGTGACCTTCCGGTGCCGGGCCGCGAACTCGATGGCGTGCACTACGCTCTGGAATTCCTGATTCCGCAGAACAAGGAAGTTGCGGGCGATGGCCGTAACGTGATCAACGCTGAAGGTCGGCACGTGATCGTGATTGGTGGCGGCGATACGGGTTCCGACTGCGTCGGCACCTCGACGCGCCAAGGCGCGGCCAGTGTGACTCAGTTCGAGTTGCTGCCGCAGCCGCCGGAACAGGAAGACAAGCCGCTGGTCTGGCCATACTGGCCGACCAAGTTGCGCACCTCCAGCAGTCATGAAGAGAGCACTGAAGTATCGGGGCTCAAGCGAGACTGGTCGGTGGCGACGAAGCGCTTCGAGGGCAGCAATGGCAAGCTCGAAAAGCTGGTTGCTTGCCGCCTCGAATGGAAGGACGGCAAGATGAGTGAGATCCCGGGCAGCGAATTTGAGCTGAAGGCCGACCTTGTGTTCCTGGCGATGGGCTTCACCAATCCCGCTGCGAACGTCCTCGATGCCTTTGGTGTTGACCGCGATGCGCGCAACAACGCCAAAGCCGCGACCGAAGGCACGGCCGCCTATCGCACGAACGTCGACAAGGTGTTCGCTGCCGGTGACGTGCGCCGTGGGCAGTCGCTTGTGGTCTGGGCGATCCGCGAAGGTCGTCAGGCCGCGCGCGCGATCGATGAGTTCCTGATGGGTGCGTCCGAACTGCCGCGTTGAGCGGCGTTTCGGCAATGGTGCGCGTCGTCGTTCCGGGCCGGATGCCAGGTTTTTGCAGTCATGCTGCAGGAGCCTGCGCGGACCCGGCCGGAGGCCTTTGCCACAATCTTTATATAATCGGCCCTTTGTTGCCCGGCGCCGAGCCTAACGTTCATGTCGACATCGTCTGCTGATCCTCTGGTTATCCTTGAGGATGTCAGCTTTTCCTATAGTCCCGGTGAACGCACCATCCTCTCCGGCCTGAACATGCGCTTCGCGCCCGGCCAAGTGGTCGCGGTTATGGGTGGTTCTGGATGCGGCAAGACCACCGTACTGCGCCTGATCGGCGGTCAGGTGGCCGCGCAGCAGGGGCGCGTGCTGTTCGATGGCGTGAATCTGCCGGACATGCTGCAGTCCGAGTTGTATGCCGCGCGGCGCCGGATGGGTATGTTGTTCCAGTTCGGGGCGCTGTTTACCGACATGAGCGTGTTCGAGAACGTAGCGTTTCCGCTGCGCGAGCACACCGCGCTGCCCGAGTCGATGATTACCGATCTGGTGATGTTGAAGCTCAATGCGGTCGGCCTGCGTGGCGCGCGCAATCTGATGCCGTCGCAGATTTCCGGTGGCATGGCACGTCGTGTCGCGCTGGCTCGCGCAGTGGCGCTCGACCCGCAACTGATCATGTACGACGAACCCTTCGCCGGGCTTGACCCGATTTCGATGGGGGTGACGGCAAGTCTGATTCGGCGCATGAACGATGCGCTCGGCGCAACCTCGATTCTCGTCACCCACGACGTTGCCGAATCGTTTGCGATCGCCGACTACGTGTATTTCATCGCCAACGGCAAGATCGCTGCCGAAGGCACGCCCGAGGCGTTGCGCTTGTCCGAGGACCCGTTCGTGCACCAGTTCGTTCATGCCGAGCCGGATGGGCCGGTGCCGTTCCATTATCCAGGCGCACCGCTGGCGCAGGACTTCGGCATTGACACGGGAGCACGCCAATGATCATCGATCTGGTGCGCGGCATCGGTCGGTCGGTGCGTGAGACCCTGGAGGGGGTGGGGTACGCAATCCGTATTTTTTGCGCGGTGCTCGGTCGCTCTGGTGACCTGTTGCGGCGGCCCAGGCTGGTCACCGATCAGATTCATTTCGTCGGCAATCACTCGTTGCTGATCATTGCCGTTTCGGGATTGTTCGTCGGCTTTGTGCTGGGTTTGCAGGGCTACTACACGCTGAATCGCTATGGTTCAGAACAGGCGCTGGGCCTGCTGGTGGCGCTGTCTCTGGTGCGCGAGTTGGGTCCAGTGGTGACGGCCCTGCTGTTCGCCGGGCGTGCCGGCACCTCGCTGACGGCTGAGATTGGGTTGATGCGGGCCGGTGAGCAGTTGCTGGCGATGGAAATGATGGCGGTCGACCCTTTGCAGAGGGTCCTCGCGCCAAGGCTCTGGGCCGGCATCATTGCGATGCCCGTGCTGGCTGCGGTTTTCAGCGCAGTCGGCATCGTCGGTGGTTACGTCGTTGGCGTACCGTTGATTGGTGTGGATAACGGGGCGTTCTGGTCGCAGATGCAAGGTGGCGTCGATGTCGTCAACGATGTGATGAACGGCATGTTCAAGAGCTTGGTGTTCGGTGTCGCTGTGACGTTTGTCGCGCTGTACCAAGGTTATGTCGCCAAGCCTACTCCCGAGGGCGTCGCGCGTGCGACTACCCGCACGGTGGTGGTCGCTTCGCTGACCGTGCTGGGACTTGATTTTCTGTTGACCGCTCTGATGTTTTCGCAATGAGGACCGGGTGACCGGAAACGCGAATGAAAAAAAATTCACTTGATGTATGGGTCGGCCTGTTCGTTGTCTTCGGCATTTTGGCCGCGCTGTTTCTCGCGCTGAAGGCTGGCAATATGAGCGCCTTTTCGTTTGAGCCGACCTACGAGGTCACCGCGCGTTTCGACAACGTCGGTGGGCTGAAACCACGTGCGCCGATCAAGAGCGCCGGCGTCGTCGTTGGTCGTGTGACGTCGATTCGCTTCGATGATCAAAGCTACCAGGCAACCGTCGTCATGGCGCTGGAAAAACGCTATCAGTTTCCCAAGGATAGTTCGGCGAAGATCCTGACGTCGGGACTCCTTGGTGAGCAGTACCTCGGTCTTGAGCCAGGAGGCGATACGGAGATGCTGGCGGCTGGCAGCAAATTGTCGATGACGCAATCCGCGGTCGTTTTGGAAAACCTGATCAGCCAGTTCCTATACAACAAGGCGGCCGATGCTGGGGCCGCCACGCCTGCCAATCCGGCCAAGTAGGACACAAGCATGATTTCGGTCAACAGGCACTCAGCCTTTTTCGCTGCGGTGCGTAGCGCGGCGTTGGTCGTGCTGGCCTTACTCGTTTCTGCGTGCGCGACAGTCCCGTCAGGAGCGGCCAACGATCCATTGGAATCCGTCAACCGTCAGGTGTTCAATGCCAATGACGTAATTGACAATGCGGTACTCAAGCCGGTCGCGAGTACTTACCGGGATTGGATGCCGATGCCGGTGCGGGCTGCGGTAAGCAATTTCTTCAGCAACGTCGGCGATGTCTATTCGGCCATCAACAATCTGCTGCAGGGAAAGCCGGTGGCAGCGATTGAGGACACATTGCGCGTCAGCGTCAACACGGTGTTCGGTTTCGGTGGACTGATCGACATCGCCTCGCCGGCCGGTCTGCCAAAGCGTGGCGAAGATTTCGGGCAGACGCTCGGTGTCTGGGGATTCAGCCCCGGCCCATACGTGGTTCTGCCATTGCTGGGCCCCAGTTCGCTGCGCGATACGGTTGGCTTGGTGGTCGACCGCATTTGGAGTCCCGAGTTCATGCTGGGCGAGAAAGATTTGCGTTATACCCTCCTCGGCGTGCAGGTTGTGGATCTGCGTGCTCGCCTGCTCGGCGCTAGCAGTTTGCTTGATGATGTCGCGTTTGATAAGTACAGCTTTGTGCGTGACGCTTATCTGCAGCGGCGGAGGTACCAGATTTATGATGGCGACCCCCCGGACGATGAAGGCGGTGTCGATGCCGAGAACCGGCAGAATCCGGTGTCGCCGGTGGGGCCGAATTGGCTTTCACCAATCTTTCGGTTCTTTGTTCGCTGAATGGTCGCCAAGCAACATTTGTTTGCGATTTTGACGCCTTATGGCTGTCAGTCTATGTCGTCGGCATGCCCTTCCCAAACGTTTTGTTGGCAAGGCCGGAATCAGGCCGGGAACCATATTAGTAAATGCTTTTTCCAAGCAAGAACTTCTTCGGAGTAGTGAACATGTTGAAAAATCTGATGGGCGTGGTCGGCCGACTGGCGACCTTCCTGTTCCTGGCTGCCGGAGCGAGCTACGCCACGGCGCAGGCGCTGCCCACGCAGACGCCTCCTGACGTGCTGATCAAGACGTTGGTCACCGATGTGATGAACATAGTGCGCGCTGACAAGGATATGCAGGCTGGCAACATGCAGAAGATCTCCGCGCTGGTAGATCAGAAGGTGATGCCGAATGCCAATTTTGAACGCACCACGCGGCTGGCGATGGGGCGTCATTGGTCTAAGGCGACGCCGGAGCAGCAGCAATTGATCGCTCAGGAGTTCAAGTCGCTACTGATTCATACGTATTCCGGCGCGGTTGTTCAGATTCGTGATCAGACTGTGCAGTATCGTCCGTTCCGTGCCGGTGCTGACGATGCTGAGGCCGTAGTGCGGACGTTTGTCCAGGGTCGAGGGGAACCCCTGCAGATCGACTACCGGCTCGAAAAGACTGCGGCTGGCTGGAAGGTATATGACCTCAATGTGCTTGGCGCCTGGCTGGTCGAAACCTATCGCAACCAGTTCAACGAGATGATCAGCAAGAACGGCATTGACGGACTGATCAAGTTTCTTCAGGATCGCAACCGCCAGCTGGCGAATGCGAAATAAGCGCGGCTTAAGCCCCATGTCCCTCGTTTCCCTGTGAACCCATGAGTCTTCTACTTGAGGCAACACTGACGCATCAGGAGGCGCCGGCCTGGCTGAGCGCTGCGCGCCAGCGCCTGCGTGAATCGGGTAGTGGGGAAATGACGGTCGATGCCGCCGCGCTGCAACGGTTCGATTCGTCGGCCGTGGCGGTGTTGCTCGGGCTTCTGCGTGAAGCCAGGGGTGCGGGGCGCTCCTTGCGCATCGCCAATGCGCCGCAGTCACTGCGCATGCTGTCCAGCGTCTACGGGGTCGAGGCACTGCTGTTCCCTCACGGCTTATAATCCGCGATTACCCTGCGACTGCGGGGGCGTAGCGCACGGCATGCCGCCGTGCGGCGCTGACACCTTCTTCCCTCATGAATGCGATTGAAATCCGCGAGGTCCGCAAGCAGTTCGGCGGTCTTCAAGCATTGCGTGGCGTCAGCCTGGCGATTGAGGAAGGTGAGTTTTTCGGCCTTCTCGGGCCTAATGGCGCGGGCAAGACGACGCTGATCTCGATTCTCGCGGGATTGGCGCGTGCTACGTCTGGCAGCGTTTCCGTTCTTGGCAACGACGTGGTGGCGAACTACCGCAATGCGCGCATGGCACTTGGCGTGGTGCCTCAGGAACTGGTGTTCGACCCGTTTTTTACCGTGCGCGAGACGCTGCGTAATCAGTCCGGGTATTTCGGGTTGAGGCGCAACGACGCGTGGATTGATGAGGTGCTTGATGAGCTTGGCCTGACCTCGAAGGCCGATGCCAACATGCGCACGCTCTCGGGTGGCATGAAGCGTCGGGTGCTGGTCGCGCAGGCACTGGTTCACCGGCCGCCGGTCATCGTCCTTGATGAGCCGACGGCGGGCGTGGACGTGGAGTTGCGGCAGACGCTGTGGAAATTCATCACCCGGCTCAACCGCGAAGGCCACACGATCGTGCTGACGACCCACTACCTTGAGGAAGCCGAGCAACTCTGCAGCCGCATCGCCATGCTCAAGCAAGGGGAAGTCGTGGCGCTTGCTCGCACCAGTGATCTTCTGGCGCGCTTCGCCGGTTTGCAATTGAAGTTGCGTGTTTCAGGTGCGCCGCTGCCCGAGGGCTTGAGGCCTCTGATCGTTTCCGGTGACGATCCGTCTGGACGCCTGCGTATGCGGCTGGGGCACTGTACCGATATCGAGGGCATCATGTCGGCGTGTCGCACGGCCGGTTGCCAGATCGAAGAGATGCACGTGGAGACGGCCGATCTTGAGGATGTGTTCGTGCAGATCATGTCGGACAATGGCTCGGGCAAGACGCCGGCCAGAGCCTCGCGCACCGACACACAAAGTGAGGTGGCGGCATGAGCGGAACACCAACGCAAGGTGACGTCGGGAGTGGTGGCCTGACCGGCTTCCGGACCCTGCTGCACAAGGAAGTGCTGCGTTTCTGGAAGGTCAGTTTCCAGACCGTCGCGGCGCCGGTGCTGACGGCACTGCTTTATCTGCTGATCTTTGGTCATGTGCTCGAAGACCGCGTCAGGATCTACGACCAGCTGAGCTACACCGCTTTCCTTGTGCCCGGCCTGGTGATGATGAGCGTGCTGCAGAATGCGTTCGCCAACAGTTCGTCGTCGCTGATTCAGTCGAAGATCACCGGCAATCTGGTGTTCATCCTGCTGCCGCCGTTGTCACATTGGGAAATCTTCGGAGCCTACGTGCTGGCCGCCGTGGTGCGTGGAGTCGTCGTCGGTCTCGGCGTATTCATGGTCACGGCCTGGTTCGCTGACTTGAGCTTCGCGCATCCGCTCTGGATCATTGCATTTGCGTTGTCCGGCGCGGTGATGCTTGGCACATTGGGGTTGATCGCCGGCATCTGGGCAGAAAAATTCGATCAGCTTGCGGCCTTCCAGAACTTCCTGATCATGCCGGCAACTTTTCTTTCCGGTGTGTTCTATTCGATCCATTCGCTGCCACCGTTCTGGCAGGCCGTTTCGCATGCGAATCCGTTCTTCTACATGATCGATGGTTTTCGTTATGGCTTCTTCGGCATGTCCGACGTGCCGCCGGAGCGTAGTCTGGTGGTCGTGCTGGTCGCGTGTGCCATGGTTTCCATGGTCGCGCTGACGCTTTTGCGGCGTGGCTACAAGCTGCGGCACTGAGGAAACCCGGGTCGCGCCACGCATGTCCGGCACCGGGCTGCGCTATCCTTGTCAACCCACCTTATTCGACGAACCGACGATGTTGCCGACACCTGAGCAAGTACGCGACTATATTTTCAACGGCCTCGAATGCACGCATCTCGAAGTCGAGGGCGACGGCCAGCATTTTTACGCCACCATCGTCAGCCCGGCGTTCGTTGGCAAGCGCCCGGTGCAGCGGCATCAGTTGGTGTATGCGGCGCTGGGTGACCGCATGCGTGCCGAGATTCACGCCCTTTCGATGAAAACCTTGACACCCGAAGAATTCGCGGCGCAATAAAACGATATGGACAAACTCCTGATTACTGGCGGCCGCCCGTTGCGCGGCGAAATTGAAATTGCCGGCGCGAAGAATGCCGCTTTGCCGATCCTCTGCGCAGGCTTGCTGACTGCCGATACCCTGGTGCTCGACAATGTGCCCAATCTGCAGGACGTGCGGACCATACTCAAGCTGCTGCGGCAGATGGGGCTGGCTGCAGAGCAGGATGGCAGTGCTGCAGGAACGCGCTTTGCGTTGAACGGGGCAAACATCCATACGGCCGAAGCGCCCTACGATCTGGTCAAGACGATGCGTGCATCGATCTTGGTGCTGGGGCCGCTGCTTGCACGCTTTGGCGAGGCGCGTGTGTCGCTGCCAGGCGGCTGCGCGATCGGTGCGCGGCCGGTCGATCAGCATATCAAGGGCCTGCGTGCGATGGGCGCGGAGATCACGATCGAACACGGCTATGTGCATGCGAAGGCCCCCAAACTGAAGGGCGCACGCATCGTCACCGACATGATCACCGTGACCGGCACCGAGAATTTGATGATGGCCGCGGTGCTAGCCGAAGGCGAAACCATTCTGGAGAATGCAGCGCGCGAGCCGGAAGTCACGGATCTTGCCAACCTGCTGGTGAAGATGGGCGCCAAGATCAGCGGCATCGGCACGGATCGCCTCGTGATTGAGGGCGTCGAGCGCCTGCATGGCGCCGAGCATCAGGTGATCGCCGACCGTATCGAGACCGGCACCTTCCTGTGCGCGGTGGGCGCTGCGGGCGGTGATGTGCTGCTGAAGAATACACGTGCCGATACGCTGGATGCCGTGCTGGACAAGCTTCGTGAAGCTGGTGTCGGCATTGAGGCCGGCCCCGACTGGATTCGTGCCAGGATGGATCGGCGTCCGGTCGGTGTGAGTTTCCGCACCTCCGAGTACCCGGCGTTCCCGACTGACATGCAGGCGCAGTTTATGGCGATGAACAGCATTGCCGAGGGCACCTCGCATGTCACCGAGACGATCTTCGAGAACCGCTACATGCACGTCCAGGAACTGAGTCGGCTCGGCGCCAACATTCTGGTCGAAGGCCACACGGCGATCATTCAGGGCGTGCCGCAACTTTCCGGCGCGACGGTGATGGCGACCGACCTGCGCGCCTCGGCCAGCCTTGTGATCGCCGGTCTGGTTGCTGACGGTGAGACGCTGGTGGATCGTATCTACCACCTCGACCGTGGCTATGATCGGATGGAAGCCAAGCTCTCGGCGGTTGGTGCCAATATCCGGCGCGTTTCATGATGGTCCTGCAACGGAAGTTCCCATGCTGACACTCGCACTCTCCAAAGGGCGCATTTTCGAGGAAACCTTGCCGCTGCTGAAGGCCGCCGGCATCGAGGTGACCGAAGACCCTGAAAAATCGCGCAAGCTGATCCTGCCGACCTCGTCGTCCGATTTGCGCGTCATCATCGTTCGTGCGTCCGACGTGCCGACGTATGTGCAATACGGCGCCGCCGACTTCGGTGTGGCCGGCAAGGACGTGCTGATGGAGCATGGCATGGCCGGGCTGTATGCGCCGATTGATCTCGACATCGCTCGCTGTCGTCTCAGTGTGGCTGTATCAGCCGGCTTCGACTATGCGAATGCGGTGCGTCAGGGCGCGCGTTTGCGCGTCGCCACCAAGTACACGCAAAGCGCTCGCGAACACTTCGCCGCGAAGGGCGTGCACGTCGACTTGATCAAGCTCTACGGATCGATGGAGCTGGCGCCACTCGTCGGTCTGGCGGATGCGATCGTTGATCTCGTCAGCACGGGCAACACGCTTCGCGCCAACCATCTCGTCGAGGTCGAAGAAATCGTGCAGATCTCGTCGCGGCTCGTCGTCAATCAGGCGGCGCTGAAGGTCAAGCGCGCGCAGTTGCAGCCGATTCTCGATGCATTCGCAGGCGCCACGGGAGCCTGACATGAAGATCCGCAAACTCAACTCTGCAGATTCCGGGTTCGCACAGCAGTTGCGCGACGTGCTCGCCTTCGAAGCCAGTGAGGACGAGGCGGTCGATCGCGCCGCCGCGGGTATTCTTGCCGATGTAAAGGCGCGTGGCGATGCCGCGGTCCTTGAATACACGCAGCGTTTCGATCGCCTGCAGGCGGGTGCCGTCAGCGAACTCGAATTGCCGCGTGCCGAACTGCAGGTGGCGCTCGATGGCTTGTCGCCACAGCGCCGCGCCGCGCTCGAAGCGGCCGCTGATCGCGTGCGCGCCTATCACGAGCGGCAGAAGCAAGAATGCGGCAGTCATGGCTGGACCTACACCGAGGCCGATGGCACGGTGCTCGGCCAGAAGGTGACGCCGCTTGATCGCGTCGGCATCTACGTCCCCGGCGGCAAGGCTGCGTACCCGTCATCGGTGTTGATGAACGCGATTCCGGCGCGGGTTGCGGGGGTTGGCGAGATCATCATGGTCGTGCCGACGCCCGACGGCGTGAAGAATGAGTTGGTGCTTGCGGCCGCGCTGATCGCCGGTGTTGATCGTGTGTTCACGATTGGTGGCGCGCAGGCGGTTGGGGCGCTGGCCTACGGTACCGCCATCGTGCCTGCGGTCGACAAGGTTGTGGGTCCTGGCAATGCCTATGTGGCAGCAGCCAAGCGTCGGGTGTTTGGGGTGGTTGGCATCGACATGATTGCCGGTCCGTCCGAAATCCTTGTCATCAGCGATGGCACCACCAACCCTGATTGGGTCGCGATGGATCTGTTCTCGCAGGCCGAGCATGACGAGCTTGCGCAGTCGATCCTGCTGTGTCCGGATGTTGGATACATCAGTCAGGTGGAAGCCAGTATTGCGCGTTTGCTGCCTGACATGCCGCGTCGTGAGGTGATCGAAACTTCGTTGCGCGACCGTGGCGCGCTGATTCAGGTGCGCGACATGGCCGAGGCCTGCGCGATTGCCAATGACATCGCGCCCGAGCACCTCGAGATCTCGGCGGAAAACCCGCAACAGTGGGCGGAGTTGATCCGTCATGCCGGCGCCATGTTCCTGGGGCGTTATACAAGCGAGAGCCTTGGCGATTACTGTGCCGGCCCGAACCATGTGCTGCCGACCTCGCGTACTGCGCGCTTCAGTTCTCCGCTGGGTGTGTACGACTTCCAGAAGCGCAGCAGCATGATCGAAGTCAGCCGCGCTGGCGCGGCAACGCTGGGGGCGATTGCCGCAGAACTGGCGTACGGCGAGGGCTTGCAGGCGCACGCACGTAGCGCGGAACTGCGGTTCAGGGACTGAGCCGCTCAGGCTCGGGCGCCAGATCCGCCTGCCTGTGCGGGTGGCATGGCTGACCCTTGGCCTGTTGTGGCAGGTTGGTGGTCTGCTGCGGGGGCCGAGTCAGTCGCCGGTGCGGATGCCGACGATCTCTTGCAATGCGGTGAGCAGTGCGCTGCACTCCGCGTCGGTGCCGACGGTGATGCGCAGGTGGTTGTCGATGCGCGGTAGCTTGAAGTGCCGGACGATGATATTGCGCGCACGCAGTGCCGCCGCTAATGCCGCGCCGTCATGCGCCGGGTGGCGCGCAAAGACGAAGTTGGCCGCCGATGGCACGACCGCAAAGCCGAGCCTCGCCAGCCCCGCCACCAGGGATTCGCGGCTGGCAATGACCTTCGCGCACGCTTCGCGGAAGTAGGCGTCGTCCTCGATCGAGGCGACGGCGCCCGCTAGCGCCACGCGATCCAGTGGATACGAGTTGAAGCTGTTTTTGATGCGTTCAAGGGCTTCCACCAGCGCCGCGTCTCCCAGCGCATAACCAACCCGTAGTCCCGCCAGCGAACGCGATTTCGAGAACGTGTGCGTGACCAGCAGATTCGGATAGTGCGGCACCAGTCGCGCGGCTGATTCGGCTCCGAAGTCCACGTAAGCCTCATCGACCAGCACCACGCAGTTCGGACGCGCTTGCAACAGGCGCTCGATCTCGGCGAGCGGCAAGGCACGGCCAGTTGGTGCGTTCGGATTCGGGAAGATGATTGCGCCGGTCTGCGTCGGTGGCGTCGCCTCAATCAGCGCATCGACCGGCAGCGAGAAATCTTCATCGAGCGCTATGGTGCGCGAAGCGATTTCATAGAGGCCGCAGTACACCGGGTAGAAGCTGTAGGTGATGTCTGGAAACACCAGTGGTGTCTCGTGCTTGAGCAGTCCGAGAAAGGCGTGAGCCAGCACTTCATCCGAGCCATTGCCGACGAACACCTGGGCCGCAGTCAGGCCGTGGTGGGCCGCCAGCGAGGCTTTCAGGGATTCGGCGTTCGGGTCTGGATACAGCCTCAGGCTGTCGGTCACCGCCGCGCGCATTGCGTCGAGGGCGCGTGGCGATGGGCCATATGGGTGTTCATTGGTGTTGAGCTTGACCAAATTGCTCAGTTTGGGCTGCTCGCCCGGCACATAGGGGGTCAGGCCGGCGACGACCGGGCTCCAGAAACGGCTCATGGCGTGATGTTGGTACGGTGAGATCAGTCGCGTATTGCAGGCGATTTTTCGAGAGCCGATGGTATCATGGCGTCCAAATTCACCCTTTTATGGC
Organism: Leptestheria dahalacensis; assembly: GCA_022114935.1. Taxonomy (NCBI): domain Eukaryota; kingdom Metazoa; phylum Arthropoda; class Branchiopoda; order Diplostraca; family Leptestheriidae; genus Leptestheria; species Leptestheria dahalacensis. Next base: position 7,078 of record JAIQCU010000982.1, on the reverse strand, counting down.
AGTTCCCGCACCATGCGCCAGGCAGATGTGGTTCGCAACACCTCGGAAACACAGATTCGCGTCAAGCTGAATCTTGATGGCACCGGCCAGCAGCACCTGAATACCGGTGTGCCGTTTCTTGATCACATGCTCGACCAGATCGCGCGCCACGGCATGATCGATCTCGACGTCCAGGCCAGCGGTGACACGCAGATCGATGACCACCATACGGTCGAAGATGTCGGCATCACCCTCGGCATGGCGGTTGCGCAGGCGCTAGGCGACAAGAAGGGTGTGCGCCGCTATGGCCATGCGTATGTGCCGCTCGATGAAGCTCTGTCGAGGGTCGTCATTGACTTGTCGGGCCGGCCCGAGCTTGAGTTCCATGTCCCCTTCACCCGGGCGCGGGTTGGTAATTTCGATGTTGATCTGACGATCGAATTCTTCCGTGGATTCGTCAACCATGCGGCCGCAACGCTGCATGTTGACAATCTGCGTGGCATCAATGCGCATCACCAGTGCGAAACCGTATTCAAGGCGTTTGGTCGTGCGCTGCGCATGGCGGTTGAACTGGATCCACGTGCCGCCGGGCTTATCCCATCGACCAAGGGCAGTCTCTGATGAGCAGGCTTGTACGTTGGCTGCACCCTTGAGCCGGCGTCACCCGGAGCAGTCGTGGAAACCTTCAAGACGTTCATCTCGCTGCTGGCACTGATCAATCCGCTTGGGGCGATACCGTTGTTCATCAGCCTGACTGCACATCAGACTCCGCAGGAACGCCGTCAGACCATCTTCACTGCCTCGGTGACGGTGGCGCTGGTGGTGGCGGTATCCAGTCTTCTCGGCCAGCAGGTAATCACCTTCTTTGGCATTTCAATTGCGTCGTTACAAGTGGGGGGCGGCATCATCATGCTGCTGATGGCAATCAGCATGCTGAATGCGCAGATGGGTGCGGCACGTGCCACGCCGGAGGAAACCGTGGAAGCCTCGACGAAGGAAGCGATCGCCGTGGTGCCGCTCGCGATTCCGATGCTGACCGGACCCGGCACGATCAGTACCGTTATCATCTATGCGGATCGTGCAGTGCATTGGTACGAATTACTCGGGCTCATTGGTTGTGGCGTCGCACTGGCGGTGCTGACCTGGGCGGCGCTTAATCTGGCAACGCCGATCAGTCGCCTGATGGGACGCACCGGCATCAATGTCGCGACGCGCCTGATGGGCCTGATGTTGTCGGCGTTGGCAGTGGAATTCATTGTGGACGGGCTGACGGAGTTGATCCCGGCCCTGCGGAAATGACTCGTATAGCAATCGTAGATTACGGCATGGGCAATTTGCGCTCGGTTGCGCAGGCACTGCGCACGGCGGCCCCCGAGGCAGACGTGCGCATCAGCGCCGCGCCGGAAGAGGTGCGTGCGGCCGACCGGGTGGTGCTCCCCGGTCAGGGCGCGATGCCAGACTGCATGCGGAGCCTGCGTGACTCGGGCCTGCTTGAGGCGGTACTCGATGGTGCGCGCAACAAACCGATGCTCGGTGTCTGTGTCGGCGAGCAGATGCTGTTCGACTGGAGCGCCGAGGCGCGGGCCGGGGAAGAACGCACGCCGGGTCTTGGCCTGCTGCCCGGCAAGGTGGTGCGCTTTGATCTCGAAGGTCGGCGCCAGGCGGATGGCTCACGCTACAAGGTGCCGCAGATGGGCTGGAACCGGGTGCGTCAGACGCAGCCGCACGCCCTCTGGGAAGGCATTGCCGATCAAAGTTACTTTTATTTCGTGCACAGCTATTTCGTGGTGCCCGAGAACCCCGCGCATACCGCGGGCGAGACTGAGTATGGCGATACGTTTGCATGCGCCGTGCTGCGCGATAATGTGTTTGCCACACAATTCCATCCGGAGAAAAGTGCGCGTGACGGCCTTATGCTGTACCGCAATTTTGTCCACTGGAATCCATGAGGGTTAAACTCGTCGAACCGGCGGTTTCCCAATTTTCATTTCACCACTTGCCAAATTACGACCATGCTGCTCATCCCGGCCATCGATCTCAAGGACGGTCAGTGCGTACGCCTGAAACAGGGCGATATGGATCAGGCCACTGTCTTTTCCGAAGACCCCGCTGCCATGGCGCGCCACTGGGTGGAACAGGGGGCGCGGCGTTTGCACCTTGTTGACCTGAATGGTGCTTTCGCTGGCAAACCGAAGAACGAAGCGGCGATCAAGGCGATCTTGCGCGAAGTCGGCGACGACATTCCGGTACAACTCGGTGGCGGTATCCGCGACCTGTACACGATCGAACGCCTGCTCGACGATGGTTTGTCCTACGTCATCATCGGTACCGCTGCAGTCAAGAATCCGGGTTTCCTGCAGGAAGCCTGCATTGCCTTCGGTGGACACATCATCGTCGGCCTGGATGCGCGTGACGGCAAGGTGGCGACGGATGGCTGGAGCAAGCTGACACGCCATGAAGTGATCGACCTTGCGCGCAAGTACGAAGACTACGGCGTTGAAGCGATCATTTACACCGACATCGGCCGTGACGGCATGCTTGAAGGCATCAACATCGACGCCACGGTCAAGCTCGCGCAGTCGATGAGCATTCCGGTCATCGCTTCGGGCGGTCTGTCGAACATGGCGGACATCGATGCGCTGTGCAAGATTGAGGACGAGGGCGTGACGGGTGTGATCTGCGGTCGCGCAATCTATTCGGGCGACCTCAACTTCAACGCCGCGCAGGCGCGGGCGGATGAACTGAACGGCGAAGCCTGATGCTGGCCAAACGCATCATTCCCTGCCTTGATGTGACGAATGGCCGTGTGGTCAAAGGCGTCAATTTTGTCGAGTTGCGCGATGCCGGCGACCCGGTCGAGATCGCGCGCCGCTACGATGCGCAGGGGGCCGATGAGATCACCTTCCTCGACATTACCGCTACCTCGGACGGCCGCGACCTGATTCTGCACATCATCGAAGCCGTCGCCAGCGAAGTGTTTATTCCGCTGACGGTCGGCGGTGGCGTGCGTGTGGTTGATGACGTGCGCCGCCTGCTGAATGCCGGCGCGGACAAAATCAGCGTCAATTCCGCGGCGGTGGTCAATCCGCAGCTGGTATCCGATGCGGCGCAGCGTTACGGCTCGCAGTGCATCGTCGTCGCCATTGACGCGAAGCGCGTGGCCGAAAGTCGTTGGGAAGTTTTCACCCACGGCGGACGCAAGGGCACGGGCCTGGATGCGGTCGCGTGGGCACGCGAAATGGCGGCGCGCGGCGCGGGCGAGATTCTGCTGACGAGCATGGATCGCGATGGCACGAAGTCTGGTTTCGATCTCGAACTGACGCGCGCGGTCAGCGATGCCGTGCCGGTTCCGGTGATCGCTTCGGGGGGTGTCGGCGGCTTGCAGGATCTGGCCGACGGTATCGCCAGAGGCGGCGCCGATGCGGTATTGGCCGCCAGCATCTTCCATTATGGCCAGCACACGGTTGGCGAAGCCAAGCAGTTCATGGCGGCGCAGGGTATTCCGGTCCGTTTGTAAAAGTCGTGGCGTCCGGCCCAGCGCGCCGGCGTAACCACGGATCCTCTCCTCTGGTGCATACAACATGCCTTATTCTTGGCTCAATAAAGTCCGCTGGGATGATCAGGGTCTGGTGCCGGTCATCGCCCAAGACGCGGTGAGCGGTGCGGTATTGATGTTCGCGTGGATGAACCGTGAGGCCTTGCAGAAGACTGCTGAACTGGGCCGGGCGGTTTACTGGTCGCGTTCGCGGCGCAAGCTGTGGTTCAAGGGTGAAGAGTCCGGACACGTGCAGAAAGTGATCGAGATCCGTCTCGACTGCGACGAGGATGTGGTCCTGCTCAAGGTCGAGCAGGGTGGTGGCATCGCCTGTCACACCGGGCGTCAGTCGTGTTTTTTCCAGAAACTCGATGGTCCGGCGTCAAGCGGGCAATGGCTCGCGGTTGATCCGGTGTTGAAAGACCCGGAAACCATTTATAAATGAATGATGTCTGTCCTTTGGTAAGTTCATGAACGATATCCTGCAGCGACTGGCTGATGTCATCGAAACGCGCAAGCCTGAAAACGGTGGCAATCCCGAGACCTCCTACATCGCGCGCCTGTTCGCGAAGGGTGATGACGCGATCCTGAAAAAGATCGGCGAAGAGGCGACCGAAACCGTGATGGCGGCCAAAGACGCCCGCGCGGGCGGCATGAGTGAAGCATTGCGGCAAAAGGTGGTCAATGAAACCGCCGACCTGTGGTTTCACGGTATGGTGCTGTTGGCTCACTTCGGGTTGACGCCAGCGGATGTGGTGCGCGAACTGGCGCGGCGTGAAGGCCTTTCGGGACTGGAGGAAAAAGCCTTGCGCAAGGCGCAGGGGCGCGAAGCCGGCGAACTCTGAAGGTTGCCGGAGAGCCTGCGAGTTCCTGGCGGGGTTGCGGTCTCGCACCCACACGGAAAAGACGCACGCCACGGGAGGGTGTTATATGGGATTCGGACAAAACCAGCCGGTACAAACCATCGACAATGCGGTGGAGGTCGATGCCAGCCTTCGCAGGCTGACGCATGTGCTCTATGCGTTGTACGGCATGGCTTTCTTGACCGGTGGTGTGACCGCACTGATTGCGGTCATCATCCATTACATCAAGCGTGATGAAGTGCGTGGGACGCGCTACGAAAGTCATTTCCGCTGGCAGATCCGAACGTTCTGGTGGAGCGTTTTCTGGGGCGGCATCGGTGGCGTACTGATGTTTTTCCTGATTGGTTTCGCGGTGCTCTGGATACTTGGCGTGTGGATTCTTTACCGTATCATTAAGGGCTGGTTATACCTTAATGATGGCAAATTGATCGGGGTCGAAGCTGAGTAAGCCCTGTGGCTTGTGCGAGTGCAGGGATTTGTGATGGTTCAGGGGGTAAAGGCCACCAAGCCATCTCAATGCCACCACATGAAGATTCCCGACTGATTTTTTGTGCTGCTAAAAGTGAAGACTTCGATGACGCATGACAACTGCATTTTTTGCAAGATCATTGACGGCCGGATCCCGAGTCGCAAGGTGTATGAGGATGATGAACTCTATGCATTTCACGACATCAACCCGAATGCGCCCGTGCATTTTCTCATCGTTCCCAGGCAGCATGTCGATTCGCTTGCCGAGTGCGGCCCGGAATACGCGGCCCTCCTTGGTAGAATCATGACGCTGGCGCCGAAACTGGCGCTGGAAAATGGCTGCAACCCTGCCCCGGAAGGTGGTTTTCGCGTCGTTATCAATACCGGCGCGGAGGGCGGGCAGGAGGTCTATCATTTGCATGTCCATGTGATGGGCGGGTCGCGCCCTTGGAAACGCGGCTGACAACGCGGCTGACAACGCGGCTGACGCGGCAGCGGCAAGCATGATGGTTCCGCGCCAGACGGCGTGGTCTAAATTCACAGGGTTTGGCCAGATCGAGCCGGACCTGGTTACGGGAGAGCGAAATGGGTTCATTCAGCGTATGGCATTGGTTGATCGTGTTGCTGATCATCCTGCTGGTATTCGGTACCAAAAAGCTGCGCAACATCGGCTCGGACCTTGGGGGCGCGGTCAAGGGTTTCAAGGATGGCGTGCGCGACGGCAATGCGGATAAATCAGACAAAGCAGATGACAAGCCCGCCGAACTGCGCGAGGGCACGACGATTGATGTCGAAGCCAGGGACAAGAGCCGGCAGGGCTGAGCGGCACGCGCATGATTGATCTCGGACTTTCAAAGCTTGCGTTGATCGGCGTGGTTGCGCTTGTGGTCATCGGACCTGAGCGTCTGCCCAAGGTGGCGAGAACGGCGGGTGCCCTGCTCGGGCGCGCGCAGCGTTACGTCAACGAGGTCAAGGCGGAAGTTGGGCGCGAGATGGAACTGGAAGACCTCAAGCGCATGCGCAGTGAATTCGAACGCGCGGCCAGCGAAGTCAGGGAAAGCGTGGATTCCGGAATGCGACAGCACGAGGCGCAGTTCAACGAAGCCTGGTCCGAGGTCACGCAGGGACTCGATGGTACGGCGGTGCCGGCGTCGAGCAATCTTGGTGCCGGCGTGTCGGCCGCCAAGCCGGTGCGCCGCAATGGCCGCGAAAGCTGGCGCGTCAAACGCGGCGCGCGGCCATTATGGTTCAAGAAAAGCCAGGGCGTGCGCACGCGCGCCGAGTCTGGCGCGGCCCGGGTTAAGCGCCATCGTCCGACGAAGCGTACCGGCATCTCCTTTTTTTGAAGCAACGGCCGCTGGCCGTTTGTAAGACCTTCCCCACATGCCGAATCCGTCCACAGACGAGCCGCAGGAAACGTTCATTTCGCATCTGGTCGAACTGCGTGAGCGCATCGTCAAGGCGGCGCTCGCCGTCATCATTGTTTTTCTTGCGCTGGTGTATTGGGCGCCCGATATTTTCAGGCTGTTTTCCGCGCCGCTGATTGGTGCGCTGCCTGCGGGCGGACGAATGATTGTCACTGACATCACAGGCTCATTTTTCGTGCCAATGAAAGTCACCATGCTCGTGGCCTTCCTCGTCGCCTTGCCAGTCGTTTTGCATCAGATCTGGGCATTCATAGCCCCGGGACTGTACAAGCATGAAAAGCAACTGGTCGTGCCGCTAGTGGTCAGCAGCTACGTCCTGTTTTTGGCGGGCATGGCCTTCGCATATTTCCTTGTCTTCCCGACGGTGTTTCAGTTCATGGCGCATTACAACGCGCCGCTGGGCGCCGAAATGTCGACTGACATCGACAAATATCTGAGCTTTGCAATGACCACGTTCCTCGCATTTGGCCTCACCTTTGAAGTGCCGGTGATCGTCATGGTGCTAGTGCGGCTGAATCTTGTGACGATCGCCAAGCTGCGCGAGATTCGTCCCTATGTAGTCGTCGGTGCCTTCATCATTGCGGCCATCGTCACGCCACCGGATGTGCTGTCGCAACTGCTGCTGGCGGTGCCACTCTGCTTGTTGTACGAATTCGGCATCATCGCGGCACGGTTCCTGATCAAGGCGGCGCCTGCCAAAGCCGAGGAGTCGCCGGACGCGTCCTGACGGCGTCTGATGCGTGTGTGCGGGGCCTCAATCGCTGGCGTCGCCGGAATGTCTGTCGCCGTAGCCGGCCGGTAGCCCG
>JAIQCU010000981.1:0-31882 GCA_022114935.1 Leptestheria dahalacensis | reverse complement strand
CAGGTATTCAAGAACTGAATCAGAATTCGCGTGATTCTTACTTGGAAATCCGAGAATTAAAGGTATTTAGATAGATAGATAGACAAATAGAGAGATAGGTAGGTAGATAGAATGACTCATAGATAGAGAGACATAAAGGTAGATAGGACAGACAGACAGGCAGACAGACAGATAGATAGATAGGTAGATAGATACACAGACAGATAAACAAATAGATGATTAGGAATTGTAGATATATAGATAGATTGATTGATTGATAGGCAGATAGCAAGATAGATCGATTTATGGGAATTAAATTTACACAGAATGAAATTGAAACCAACGAGATATGGAAATTGCAGGAAAATAGCGACCGATGATTCCCTGTTGGCCGCTGCACCATAATGCCACTCTCGAGGACAAGAGACGAACAAAAGGTCCCTTGTTCATTGGCTTATCATAGAAATAGTGTTTCCTATATGAAACGAGTATGGGGACTCGTTTTACTGGCGGCTGTGTTTGCCTCTACGCGTTTCTGCACTATTTCATTAGATTCGGGCTGCGTGGGGGTCGAAGAAGACGTCGACATCGACGACGCGGGACGCAGCAGGCTTCAATTGAATTTACGGTCATTGTGCATGCAAATAAACGCCGCCTTTGCGTACATATGGCCAAAAGAGAAAAGAGCAGAAAGAAAAGGAACTTTGTAATTCAAATGATTCTTTTCTCTCTTTCTCTCTCTCTTTCCCTTTCTTTCTCTTCTTATGTTTCTTTTTTTCCCGCTTGTATGTGTGTGTGTGTGGTGAAGCCTTCCGATGGCATATCATCAGATCCCAACCGGCCCCAGAACCCCAAATCTATTTGTCTTTATATCTCTGTCTATATCTATCCATCTATCTATCTAACTATCTTTGATTCTAACTATCGGTATGCCTATGTCAGTAGGGTTCTGGAGCAGGGTGGGATCTGTCCCGATGGGTATTTTCAAACCACAACCCGTCCCAGCACAACTCATGGAGAATGCGGCGTATGTGACTTTGATGTTAGAATTAGCTACTAGTTACAGAGGAAACAAATCAATAGTAGTTCGATTATATGTTTGTCTAAAAAATCAAGTTATAACCAGTTATAGATTTTGATTCAAAGATAAAGCAGCAAATCCAAAGTAGAACTCGGTGAACCATTTAATTGATCCTACCCTTATCTTTCTAGTTTTACTACAATGCATCACCAATACCACTGAAACATAGTCAGTAGTTTGACTAGCCAAAAGCAAAGTCAGTGAGTCATTTTTTTAGAAGGTGTGTTGGGACGGGTTATAGTTTGAAACTACACGTCCCGATGTGCACGCGTGGGCTGATTCAAAGGAGTGTGTTGGGGTGGAGTTGGCAACGGCTATAATGCCTGTGGCGGGATTGCCGTGGATTTTAGTAGTATTGATTCAGTAGGGTGTTGAAATTAACGCGGATTTTAAATGGATTGGAATATTTCAGCTGTGTATTTGTTACTAAAGTTATAGTCGAGTTTGGTTTGGGTACAAGGTGGGCTATTGTCTTGTGTTTTTAACCTTTTTTAAATGTTATTTAATAAGCATTATTAGTGGATAATTGTGGCAAATTTTAGTTAACTCTATTAAAATACTCTTTAATCCTGTGCATCGAAAATGTGAAAAACAAGGCATTCCTTATGGCAAACTATGGATTGACTTGCAAATAATCACCGCATGCGTATCTTCTGCCGTAAGGATGGTATGGTAGAAGTATATATCTACGATAGTTTCATTCTTAATCTGCACTTGTGCTCGTATAAACCCAGTGTTGATAATTCAGATGGTATTAGTAGTTAAAGTAAAGTCCTTAGCAAGAGGTTGATCTTAATTAGCTTAATCTATGAGGATCAAAGTTGTATTAAAAAACACAGTTTACTTCAGCAGCATATTGCGTAACGTCAAATGCAACAGCCAGTGAAAATCACTGAGATGCATTTTTTTAAATCCGTGCGGTCAAAGCCCCGTACGAAGTATAGAATGGATTCCACGGTTTGTAGTTTAGCTAGTAATCAACAATACAAACGGTAATCTTGTCCCTTAATATTCACTTACTTTTATTCATAATATTTTTAACTAAACCTTTGAGATTTATCCTAGTGCACGATATAGATAGGCAGGTAGGTAGATAGACAGATAGATAGATAGATAGATAGATAGACAGACAGACAGACAGACAGATACATAGATAGATGGATAAATAGATAGGTATATACATAGATGGATAAATAAATAGATAGATAGAAAGATAGATAGATAGGTAAGTAGGTAGGTAGTTAGGTAGACAGACAGATAGATAGATAGATAGATAGACAGATAGGCAAATAGACAGACAGACAGATAGATAGATAGATAGACAGACAGATAGATATATAGATAAATAGGTAGGTAGATAGATAGATAGACAGATAGATACACAAACAGATAGGTAGAATAGATAGATAGATAGGTAGATAGATTGGAAATAGCTTTTAAAAAAAACGAGAAACGCACAAGCACACACACAAATAAACGAAGGTTCCCGCTGTATAAGTTCGGTATATTTGCCCTCGTCACAGTATTGATCGGTTACCGAGTGAAGGCGACATTTGCCACCTTTTCCCCTCCATTCGCTGGCGTTTTTAGCTGATTTTAAGTGCAATAGAAGGAACAGATAAGGAATATAAGCAGACGGGGGAAAGAGGGGAAGAAAAGGGGGAAAAAAACCGGAAAAGGAGAGATAGATAGAACGAGAACCTCCCGCCTCACACCAGTTAGAGAAAAGCTTCCTTAGATATGCAGCTCGGCCGCGTCCATTAAAACATTCCACTATATCCACGACGTCGATCTGCCGCTCTCTTTGTCTGACTACATGCTTTTTTCATTTCTTGTTTTTTTGGGGGGTGGGGTGGGGCTTCTGTTATATGCAATATTATGCAGAGAGAAAGAGGGAAAAAATCAGACGTAATTTGCATGGAATGAAATGTATACGCGAAAGAAATGTTCTGGAATCTTAATTCTGAGGAACGTTGTACTTGCATAGATAATGAGATTGCATAGACGAATATGATTGTAGGGATTTATATACTGTTAAAGTTGTTCTATGCACAGTAGTTTACAACTTAATTATCCCATACCGTTCTAATGATTTTATTGTTATAATCAATACGTTTATGAAATTTTAGTTAAATCCACTTATCCCGAAGTAATCTGACGTTATACAGATTTCCATACAATTTTGCAAAACTGTTTGGTTAGGATTTGATTTTCTATAACTTAACCGGTGATTAATTAGCAGAATTTACTTAAATGTAATGAGGACATTATTTCTTGGGGGGTGGGACGCGGAACGTTGTATGCCGATCACGTGACTATAGAGAGGATCTAATTGCGCAATTGCAGCAGAGACGGTGGAGAGAGCCAGTAGCTAAAGGGTTAAGTGTCGATTGGTTTGTCACTGTGATTGTTTCTGGACGCCCCCAAAGGGGAGGGGCCATTGCGATTGGGCGGGGCCTAGCGCCAATCAGCGCCGCGTACGTAAGACGCGCGACTAATTAACGACGCGCATTGGCTGGCTAGCTCATTAGGAACTCCATGAAGGTCCATGAAGACATTTGGCTCGCGTTTTTCAATTCAGCAAAATTCGTTTCGTAGCTTTAAATTGTAATAATGTATACATTTAGCTGGAGTGCTAAAGTTGAATATGCCGGTCGCTTTTGTAATAGCGTAAGTGATTTATGATGAATGGCATGTCTGTTTTGAATGAAATAGCTTTAATGTGATTTAAGTTAGTCTTGATAGATAATAGATTAGAGATAGATAGATAGATAGATAGATACATAGATTGATAGTTAAATAGATAGGTAGATACATAGACAGACAGATTGATAGGTAGATAGATAGATAGATAGATAGATAGATAGATAGATAGATAGATAGATAGATAGATAGACAGATTGATTGATTGATTGATAGATAGATAGATAGATAGATAGATAGATAGGTAGGTAGGTAGACAGATAGGCATAGACAGATAGGTACACAAATAGATAGGTAGAATAGATAGACAGACAGATAAACGGATAGATAGATGGGTATATATCGATGAGATAGATATAATTTTGTTAATTCCACTTTATTACATTATTACCATGATTAATTAATTGTTATGTTGATTACTTAATGATTGATGAAGTTGATTAATTAATTAATGTAAAAATTTTCAAGTTAAGTTACTGCAGACTAGTGCAAAATGATTTCAAAATGCGTATTGATTTGTGTAATTTTTTACGCATAAACTGTTAATTATGTTACAGATATCAACATTGGCCATATTCATTCAAGTCATAATCAAATGGAAAGAGCATCAAATCGCCCCTATTTCTATAATTTTATTGTATTCTATATGTTATTTCTTATTTCATTATTACATGTTAAAATGGTTATTCACATTATATAATTATATCCGTTTGAAGGCGTTTGCTTTTCATTTACGCACATTATTTATTATTATTCTTCCTTTGTACAATACATCAAGTTTTATACGCGCCATTATAGCAATTTAATCAAGTTATCTGAATTCAATTCGGGAAAAGCCTAATTCTCGTAACCGGATTGATATATATCAAGTAAATTTGTGATATTTCACCCGAAAATAAAAAGTTGCCCACATTGTATGACGTCAGTCGGTTGGACGAATGGAATAACAATTAAAGGAATTTTCCCATGGTTATACCGCGTGGCCGGTATGAAGACAGAAAAAGTAATAACCGATAAGTAGCCATTTAAGAGAAATTCTCACGGAAGCAAATAACGCAGTAAATGGCAGATGCAGTCAGACGGAACATTGCATATCGCACTGTCTGTTATTATGTCGTAAAGGAAACAAGTTTGCCATTTTTTCTGGATTTCTTCACATAACCAACCAGAAAATATTGTTCCGTCTTCTCCGTCTAACTGACTTGGGTTGTTTCGATTTTCTCGAAAATTTGTCGTTGATTTAAATTGTTTCAGGATTTGCACACATTGGAATCTATTAGTAGAATGATAAGACAATACTTAGTACATAATAATAATCAATATCAAATATAATTTTTAGAAAGTTCATGTATATCCCAGTGCCAAAACCAGCAGGTTTACCAGCAGCTCAACTAGCTCAGGTTCCAGTCGGGTTGCTTTTCGAGGCAGGAACTGCTGAAACTGCTGATATTCGCCCAAATCCAGCAGGTAGACGGTTACCAGTAGGTCGTTCAGCAGGTCCGACCTGCTGTTTTTTTGCGTTCGGTATCTGTTGGGCTAGCTAATGCCTGGTTCATAATTAATCAGACCGGGTTGGTAAATAGAGAGACAATGACTTGTTGGAGTTGTTGGCAATGTTTGTGTAGAAAAAAAAGACGCAGGCGCGGAGTTTAATTAGCATACCTAATCAAGGGTTGCAAGTGGCGCTAACATACTTGTGCCATAATTACACTGGACGTGCAAAAGATAAACCTCCTTTCTTTATATTCATCTTTTGCTCCTTTTTTTAAACGTCTTTTACCTTAAAAGGATTTTAAAAAATTACAAACTTGGTGTTTGTTTTATCGTTACACCCTTTTCTTTCTTCTTGAGCGACTGATGAGTAAACTGCTGAATGATCGTCTTAGCAGTACTGACTATGTAGTAAAAGTCTTCTGTTACAAAAATTTGTTTTATCGGTACGTCCTTCTTTCTTCTTCAGCGGTCGGTGAGTAAACTACTGAATGATCGTCTTAGCGGTACTGAATATATGTTAAATGTCTTCTGTTACAAAAATTTGTTTTGTCGTTTACATCCTTCTTTCTTCTTCTGCGATTGATGAGTAAACTGCTGAATGATCGTCTTAGCAGTACTGAATATATATGTTAAAAAATTTTCTTTTATAGTTACATCCTTCTTTCTTCTTTAGCGATTGATGAGTAAACTACTGAATGATAGTCTTAGCAGTACTGGATATACATTAAATGACTTCTGTTAAAAAATACAAATTGGTTTTTGTTTTATCGTTACATACCTTCTGTCCATTAATGCTTTCTTATTCAGCCAGTAAAATGTAATGATTGAAAAGTACTGAATGATCGTGTTAGTGGTACTGATTGTATATTAAGTGACCTCTTAAAGATAGTTTTCCTAATAATGTTAAGGTATTTCGAACCTTTGTCTGAATCTTTTGGTTTGATACGGTCCTCTGATAAGGGAAGTGATCAGTGATGCACTGAACACGTACTGATTGAGGGATTTAGCGGTATTATACCCGGTTGTTGGCTGTCTGTGTGTTTATTGGTCTGCTAATAAGTACTGAATGAGAAACTTAGCCATACTGAAATTGACGGACATGTCGTTCTCAATTTCGAAGTAAAGTTTACATCTTTGTATTGGTCACAGTATAAATGGCCAATAAGTACTGAATGAGCGACTTAGCGGTACTGAATCCACAAAAAATAGTTAAACCCATTCAGCTCATTTGGTTTACAAATGCATTGCTTAAACTGCCATGTCAAAGAACAGTGATTAACGATGTGCTTATCACTACTGAATGGAACAGTTGAACTCCAACTTGCGACCCACTTATGCCTAACTGGCTTATCCAACCAACATAATATCAACAACAGGCTAATGCAAGATTTACCAGTATCATAATTAATCAAATTAGATAAATAATATAATTAATTAATTATTATTATAAAAAAAAGAGTCTAATATTTTGTCGAGGTTGCAAACCCCGGTTTGGGATACTGTGGGATATAATCGCACCGGGTCCGTGTGTTACAGTGCTAATATATGCAAATGACGCGTAATTTATGAAGTCCGAAACGCGTGGGCGCAACACTGACCTTTGGCAGTGACCCGATCATAAATCGGCCGAGTAATGAGCGCCGCAGCTTGAGAAGGGAATCGCCAAACCAAGCACGAGGTGTTAATGATAGAGCCGCTAATCAAGCAGATCCTTCATCTTCCCTCCATCCAACGAGCGGGGGGGTTCGCAACCTTCAAATGTTCACCGCTGTTGAGAATCCTTCTGATTTCAGTCATGGTAATATCATTCGTAGCTTAATGTCGTTCAATTTAGTATATACAATTAGAATCTGATGAATCTGTTCCATTTAAGTTTTATAATACTTAATGTTATATGATTATAGTATGACTAGAATGCTACATGATGATATTGTCATATCAGTGTCATTAATAACTCAATGTAAGTATGTTGTAAGATAAATTATAGTGTCAATGATATATTGATATCAGTGTACATGTTTTCGATACTATATGATGACAATGTCATGTCAATATCATTCATAATTTTTAAAATAAATTAAATATTTAATTTTTTGAAAAGTCAAAAATCGCTCTATTGATAAATTCAGGCAATTTTTTTACTTGATTCAGTTTGACTCTGTACATGAATTATATAATAATATTTACTAATTCTTAAATAATTATCTTATTAACTACACTACTATATTAGTAGTTGACTTATAATAGTTAATATCATATCATATACTAATATTATCAATAATCGTAATAAAATTAACGACAAATGACTATATGATGCTACATGATGACGATCACATGTCAATATCACTCATGATTTTATATTAAATTTACAGTTCAGTTATCAATTTGATGTTTCCTATATTTATTTATTTTTTTAAATTTGACCTCAGATAGTTAATGACGCGTTACATACCATAATCTAATCAATAATAAAAACTCAAGTCACTTACATTTTGAAACTTAAAATAAATGGCATTTTAAATTTTTCGAACGTTGCGAACCCCTCGTTCCTCGAACACGTGACTCACACTCACACCCGCCGGAATTTTTTTTTTATTAATAATTTCCCGTCTCCCCTTGTTTAAGCCAATCGATACTTATCAACACCTTCGATTATTGCACGCGGGTCAGGCAAGGAAGGGAGAGAAATTATAAATCGCTTCGTGATTTTTGTCTTGGCCATTATTCTCCTTCCTGCGCCTTTAAACCTTCCATCAGAAATTAGGAAAAAAACCGGGGGGGGGGGATAATTATAATTCGTTTGTTTTTTTTTTTTTTTGCTTTCCTTAAAATATAAAAAAATTTAAAAAAATTTCATTGGATGTAAATTACATTGAATGCCGTTAGCTGTAGAACTGGTTTTAATCTGATCGATTGCGCGTCCCCCTGATTAAGAAGAGAGATACAATTTGCTATTAAGTATTATCTGATCGTTGTGAATATTCTGCTGTATTATTCTTCGGGTCTTGATTGAATTTTTTTTCTATGGCTATTTATTAATTTTAATTCGTATTATAAATTCGGTATTCTTGAGGTTAAGAGCAAATTTGTCAACCTTGCAGCTATAGTCCAAAATGGAGGCAGGACCTGCTGAAACTGGTGATATTCGCCCAAATTTAGCAGGCAGACGATTTGTCAGTAGGTCGTTCAGTAGGTGTTCTCGACCTGCTGTTTTTTTTGCATTATGGGGTTATTATATTAGAATGGACAGAAGTATAAATAGAGGCTTCTCCAAGGCGAGAACGTTTGGAAGTACAGTTTGGAATGTAATTAGAATAATTGTTATCACTGGGCGAAAGGAGATTTATGCGAGGAGGAAATTGTTATTATTATTGTTTCGCCTAATTATTGCTTGCCTGCGCGCAACAACTTCACATATGCGGGGCCGTTGACCGTTTAACGGGCGTTTGTATATGTGCAAGGGAATTGCCGGTGATTCTTACGTTTTTGATTCTAGTTTCATTTTTTATAACTTCGTTGTAGAATTTCCTTTGATAACATTCTCTTCAATTTAATTCATTTAAGTTAATTGTGAATTCAAGGTTGTAATTTAGAAGAGAATTCCAAGTTTAGCTCGGTTTGCGTACGTTTTATAGCAGAAATATATTACTCTCATATCTAATTCGGAATTGGCATATCTTTGGTTAATAAAATAGTAAATCTTGGCTTTTATTGCAAAGATATTAACAAACTTAAATGTGTGATCTTAATTAAATTAGATGGGTTTTTAATTGATACAAATACAGAATCAGTTAGCAGATGTACTGTGATTAGGAAATGTGGCGATCAGCGCCATCTAGCGGTAGCGTCCGACATTAGAATTGCATCTGCACGATTGATTAGGATTGACTAGTAACTCATCAATAATTTTTATTACCAAAATATTAACAAACTTAAATGTGTGACTTTAATTAAAGTTAAATGGGTTTTAATTGATACAAATATGGAATCGGTTAGCTTGATTGGGAAATTTGCGACCAGCGCCATCCAGCGGTAGCGTCCGACATTAGAATTGTATCCGCACGATTCTAGGATTGACTAGTTAACTTGTCAATAATATATTACTTCACATTTCATAGTTCAATCCAATTAGTTAATATAGCCTTTGTAATTAAGTTGATGGTTCGAAATATTTAGAAAAAAAATGAATCATGATAATCGTCATCATGGTAACATCTGTTTTCCAATTGGTTGGATAGATCGCAGCGAACGAGTGCGGACAAGTTCTAACCAACGGCAATTAGATTTCTTTTGATTCTAATTACGTCACGCGCTCGTCGCCGCCATAATAAGCACTTCCTTTTTTATTCAGACTCAATAAACGGAAATAGTTACATGTGTGTTAATAACACATGTGACCGCATTACTGGCGCATGGACGGCTGGGCTCTCTCTAGCCACAGAAGCGTTCAACTCTGATGACATTTTTAATTATTTCCCGCGCTTTAGAAAAACTAATTGACACCAACTGTGTCATTAAAACGCACGACGAGTATATAGAATAAACAAACGCAGATAACCCAAAAACAGCTGTCGTCGTTGTAAACGATCTGTTTATTGAATTAACTTAATTGGAGCGGAAATGATTGGACAGCTATTGATTGCATTAAATCGGCACTCGATTTGAATTTTCAATGTCGAGTCGGGTTTTTAATGGATTACAACATGAGGTTGGATTTTGAAGTCGACTATAAAAGTTCGACAAAACAAAGGAAGTGTTTGAATCTGGGAATCTTTGAATTCTGATTTGAGTTATATAAAAATTCTAAGATTCTTACAAGAATCCCGATAGGATCACTTTGAAAGTTGACATTTTTCAACTCGATTATTATAATTTCAGTTAATTTCTAACCTTAGAATCGATAACGAATTTATGAAATATTGTTGTTCATTATTAATTATTGATTTTTAATTTGTGTAACATAATATTATTGTAAAATTTAATCATATTAACTATTTAATGTATGATTGTTATTCGTTATTTAACCAATAAGGAATTGGTTAACCTGGGACCTACAGATGATTGACTGTCTTACGCATTTGTGATTCATTGTTTGAGGTTTGGTATATGTTATATAGCACGTCTTACTACTGAATCTAATTTAATATTATACTATATCATTTCAATCTAATCTACTGAGACATTAAAGAGTCCTGTTGAGTGAACTCAAGACAATTAATGACATTTCCAACTCAATAATTCGATAGACAGCTTGCCTAGCGTGCCGTTAACCTGTTGGCAGAATTCGCCTCTGCAGGTTTTGAATTGAATCATCTGGGAATCATTCAGCGGTTAATTGATAATACTGAAAAATATCAATCACTCGCAGATGAAGATATAAATCTGTGCATGGCTGACAACCAAATTTTACGTCAGTTTGGACTTATTGAATCGTTTATAAGAGTCCTGTCAAGTGAATCAACGACACGGCTAACAATTCAAGTTCATCGCCCCAACAAGATGGGTAAATAGATAGATAGCTAGATATATATTATATATAGTTAGAAAGACAGATGGATAGACGGAAGATGGATAGGATAGATAGATAGATAGATAGATAGATAGATAGATAGATAGATAGATAGATAGATAGATAGATAGATAGATAGATAGATAGATAGATAGATAGATAGATAGACAGACAGATAGATAGATAGATAGATAGACAGATAGATAGATAGATAGATAGATAGTTAGTTGAATGGATAGTTAGATGGATAGAGATAGATAGATAGATAGATAGATAGATAGATAGATAGATAGATAGATAGATAGATAGACAGATGGGTTGACAGACAGATAGATAGATAAATAGATAGATATATAGATAGATAGATAGATAGATAGATAGGTAGGTAGACAGATAGATAGATAGATAGATAGATAGATAGATAGATAGATAGATAGATAGATAGATAGATAGATAAATAGATAGATAGATAGATAGATAGATAGACGAAAAATCATTAAACTTCAACTTTGCTCTAACCGCTCTGACCCAATTCATCTTGCTCTAGTTTGTAAATCATTGAATCACCTAAAGCATTTCGTCACTTCACGTAAAATTCAAAATCGATCAAACAAATACTAATCTACTAATAATGAATAATGAATCAACCGTATAGTCCGAGTCAATATATAATTCACCCATGACTCATTCATTCCAACTTGTTTGTACCTCTTTGAATCATCCACTTTTATCCACAAGCTCGTTTGAAATGTGTTAGCTTACGACGTTTTAGCTTGAAACTAATGACTCACCACTGACTCATTCATTCTAGTGTGTCTTTACCTCTTTAAATCATCCACGTTTATCCAGGAGCTCTTCCCAATTGTGCTAGCTTACCAGATTTTTATTGGTTAACCTTTTTATGAATGAATCAACCATATAGCTTGAATCAATGATTCATCAATGACTCATTCATTCGAGTCTGTTTTTACCTCTTAGAGTCATTCCACTTTTATCCCAACGATCTCCTTTAGACTCTGCTAGCTTACGACGTTAATACTGATTAATTTGATTATGAATGAATCAGTCGTATAGCTTGAATCATCATCAATGACTCTCATTCATTCCAATCTGTTTTCACCTCTAGAGTCATTCCATTTTGATGTACGAGCTCTTCCCAATTGTGCTAGCTTACGAAATCATTATTGGTTAACCTTTTCATGAATGAATCATCCGTATAGCTTGAATCAATGACTCATTCATTCCAATCTTTTTTCACCTCTTTGAATCATTCCACTTTGATCCCAACGATCTCCTTTCAACTCTGCTAGCTTACGACGTTATTACTGGTTAACCTTTTCATGAAGGAATCAACCATATAGCTTGAATCAATGATTCATCAATGACTCATTCATTCCAACCTGTTTTTACCTCTTTGAATCATTCCACTTTTATCCGCAAGCTCTTTTTAACTCTGCCATCGTCTCGTTTAACCAACAGTGGTAAAGCTTTTTGATATATATCTCCCAAAGTATGCATCGCATACCTGTGCGAAAAATTAGGATTATGGATCAAGTGAACCTTGCTATAAATCCAAATTTTCATCAAGTTTGAGTCATTAGTTTCGCCGTAGTAGTAAAATGTCGAAACTAGAAGCAGCATTGTACGATCTCCCATTTCTGTATCCTTGTTTTTTTTCCTGATCTATAGACTGTACGCAGTGTTTCTATTCGTGTTGTATGCATTGTCTGTGCGCTCGTGTTTAATGTGAGAAGGAATAGGAGAATGTGCAACAAATTGCGGCTTTCCCGCTCTCATTTCCCGGTAATGCAACTGTCACTTTCAGTTCCCAGAGCGCCTCAACCGGTTCCTTCCCTATTTCGACTCGCAGTAAAGCAATTTATGAGTCTTTTTCACGGAATCCTCTTCTTTTTTCTGTGCGTATATATATGTCGTCATTGAGAGGATTCTTGTAGGTAACCAGAGAGATTCTTTGAAGAATCCCTTGTAAGTTCATTCATTCATTCATTCATTCATTCATTAGCTACTTAACGGTTTACTAGTATATTCATTTGTCGATTGTATTTTTATGTCTGGTTTCTTATATTGTAGCGCGTAAGTTAAACTTAATTGACTATTAAATCAAGTTATTCATTAAGTAATTTTACAAATGAAAACATTCATGATATAACCCGAAAGTATATTGATGTTTCACACGTGAAATAAAGGTCAGCTAATGTTAACCTTAATTCACGTGTTGATTCGTGAAGTTATAACCTCTGCAACACAGATTAACCTCATCGTATGAATTAATCCTCTGAAAATCCCAAATCTCAAAAGAATTATCAATAGTCCAGAAATCCCGAGAATCCCAAAAAATCTCAAAAATTCTCCAAAAATTCTTGAAAACAAATCCCGACCGTACACAAATCTTTGGAGATCTCGAAATCCCGATAGAAACTTCGAACGATTTCGGTAACAGGGAGAGATTTCCGCGGACTTGCGAACCCCTCGGTCTATAAGAGGACCCAAAAAAGCGTGAATAAGCAAACGGTGATTGTATATGTTTTATATGCAAATGGCAGTTGAACACAGACGCTCGTTGGTATCGATTTTAGATTGGACGACTCGACGACTCTCCCTCTACCTTTTTTTCCTCTCCATTTTCCCTCTTCCTCCCTTCGCTTTTAAGCATAAGGAGATTTGCTGTCTGTTGCCCTTTGTTTCTGGCCTCTCAGGCGACGCTATTTCAACAATGAATAAACTCTAATGCGATTTATAGGCTTATACTTGAGACTGTACCAAGATGGAGTGATAAGAAGTCCGGTTTCAATTTAAACTTGATATGGCTCAGAGATAAGAACGTTCATAGTAATGTCATAATATTGTCACTGTCTATTGTTATTAATTCTGACTGGTAATTTGATATAAATCAATAATCAAATTAATTAACATAATATATCTACGATTTCAATTAAACTGGGTCTTTTAACTTGAAATCGACAAGAAACTGTGAAATTCACAATAGATTAATTCGTAATTTGCTAATTGGGATTAATTTGATTACTCTTAATAGGTTCCTGGGTCGCGGTTCCATGTTTGTCCTGTCCGAGGACCAATTCCGGCGGATTCTGGAGCTTCCGGTTGGTTATGGAGCGGAGCGCATGTTGGACCTGGGCGCTGGAGACGGAGCCACTACGGCGCTTCTGTCTTCCTTCTTCCACCAGGTCCACGTTACCGAAGTCTCGTGGCCGATGAAGCGCATTTTAACTAGCCGTGGATTCATGTAACTTTCTTATTTCTCTTAGTTTTTCTATTTATTGATTGGTTTAATAAGCGATACCTTTTTATAGTGACGTCAATCGATAGGTTGATTTACGCGCCGCTAAAGGCGTGGTTGTAGTGGTGCCCAACTTAATTGGAAAAGCCTTTTTCATGGTTCATTTTATTCGTTTTTTTCCGACTTATTCAGAATTTTTAGCTTCTATGGCTTCTTTCTTGTTCTAACATTTGATCAAGTCAACTTATAATTCATTATGAATAAATTCTTTGGAATAAATTATATATTGTTTATGTACTAGGTAGCGAAAAATTCACGCATACGTACACATACGAGTTAGCCGCTATTACTACGTTCATTGTGTATAACGCATTATTAGAAGTAAGCCGTGCGTAATGAACCGTTCATTAAGTGTTTTCCTTAATATTCGCCCATGTTATTACTATTTATAAATTTTTCCAGAGTGGAGGAGATAGATACGTGGCACAATAATGGGCTCAAATATGACGTCATCTGCGCGCTGAATCTCCTGGACCGATGCTCGAACCCGCTGACTCTGCTGCGTCAAATGAAGGAGGCCCTCGCACCCGACGGGTACATTCTGATAGCGCTGGTCATCCCGTTCTCCCCGTACGTCGAGTCGGGTACGGATCACCAGCCCGAGGAGTTGCTACCCGTCAAGGGCGAATCTTTTGAGCAGGAGGTATCAAACTTTCTGCACGGGGTCCTGGAACCCGAGGGTTTTGAAATCGTCCGCTGGTCCCGAGTCCCGTACCTGTGTGAAGGAGACCTGGAACGCAGCTTCTACGTTCTGGATGATCTCCTTGTCAGTGCCAGGCTTAAATGATTCGCCTCTTTGCGTGACATTAACTAATTACCCCGAGGTTTGATATCACTTCGAAGACTGTCGAGGTTCCTATATCTACTAAACAGGATAAACATATCCTAATGGAGTGCAAATATACAGTTTCTTGAATACGTTTATTGGTGAATTCCAATCCGTTTATATAACGACAAGCATAGGGATGATAAGCGTTAAAGGGCCCAAACTTTGACGTAGTCAACCTGCATAGCCGAGGCCTCGCCCTGCCAAGTCGGCAACCAGCCACCACGTCCATTCCAGAAGTCACCAAAGGCCTTTTTATGTTGATAAAGTTGCATTTTAAGTTTACGTGCTCGTTTGAACTTGATTTAAGTTTAATTACGTTGCCCGAGGTTGAAGCCCAGGGCTTCGGGGCACCACCCTCATTGACGGCATCGTCGGGGAAGTAGCCGTTCGTGCCTCCGACAGCCAAGTTGAGGATCAAGTAAAACTATGTATTGAATTTCAGTTATAAAACTGTAACGTACGAGTTGCTGGATGTTTGAAAGTACCTCTTGATCGAATGGAGCCATCTTGGTAGCATAGCGCCAGGGGTTCTCAACATTGGCGGGGAACTGTCCTAGTTCCCAGAACCCGCCGCCAGGTGGCGCGACAGTTCCAAGTTCGACGTTGTCCAGGCTGAACTTGATGTAGTCTGTTACAATATACTTTCACATTAAAATAATTTAATTGACTTTAAGGTTTAAGTTAAAATCCTGACGAACTAAACGGTAAACTGCAAAATATTATAAGCAGAATTATTCTCTGATTTAAACCAATGTGGCCTGAAATTAAGATACATTTTTCGCGCCAATTCTTTAAATCAACACAGTTTTAAATATTCTACATAGTGTGATCTTAACCGTTTGTAACGTGAGAGTAAGATTTGATTCTATTACCGGGAGTCCACTCGAGCTGATACAAGTGGAAATCGGCATTGTATCCAGGCTGAGCGTTTCTCAGGTAATTGGCTTTCTCGTAGGCGTCGTAAGGCCACATAGGGCCAAAGTGAAGAGCCGAGCCCACTTGCTCAGCGCCGATATTGACGCCGTTTTTCATTAGTCTCAAGTTTCCGCGGGACTCGCACAAGTCGATCTCGCCTGATCCGGGCCATGTTCCGTAAGCATTATACCGAGGCAGCAGCCAGATTGCTTTTAATTTAGAAACAAGATATAAACTTTAACTTAACTGAAATCAATAAATGAATACAATAGTGAATACGTTACAGTCAACACAGAATTGACCAATCAGTTTTCCGAGTGTTAAAGAAGAGCGTATAAAAGTATACCTGGCCACAGCCAATCGCCGGCCGGCATTTTGGCGCGAACTTCGAGGCGGCCAAATTTGAAACTGAACGAGTTAACGGTCCTGATGCGGGCGGACATGACCGGGTTGATGACGCCGTTGGGTCCTGAACGTTCGCAACCGTAGAAAGAAGGATTTGTACACCTAAACACAGAATGTCCTTGAACGTTAGTATAACCTTTAATAGTGTTTTACAAGCAAAATAGCCATTCATTTAAACATGTACTAAAACGGCTGCTGAGATGATCTTAACTCGGTATGTCACGTGATTTGCACGCCATCTTGTGTGGCAACCGGCCTTTTTCACTCCCTTTCTTCTGTTAACTTCAGTTCCTTGACTTATGTTGAATCTTTGTCAACAGTAAACTTCACGGTCGCCATGACAGATTTAAGAAAGGATAGTTTTGGTCGCCATCTGGGCACATTGCGAATTTGAGTTCAAAACTAGACCGAGCTTGGGAAATGCCCTGCGGCAACGAACTAAGCTAGCTTCTAGCTCATTTTGCAATCGTAACCTAAGGGGCTATAAAGGCAAAGCCAGACAGTAGACGTTAATAGATTTAGAAGCAGCAGCCGTACTCATCAGCAGGTGATCCGCCGTGCATGCTAAGTGTCCCGGTGGTGATAAAACCAGGACCGTAGCGATCTTCAGTTAAGGTTGGCTTCAAGTAGAGGATACCATCGCGGACGTAGCTGTTGGTGCGCGTATTGTCGTACACTTGAAACTCCCAGTTCTGAAAACAAGTCCTTGAGTAGTGAATTTGAATTGCAAACGGTTAGTGATTACCCCGCCACCAGATAGCGTCCTCTCGTGCTGCCAGGTGGAGAAATCAAGGGCGTTGAATTCCTCGTTGAAGATGAGCTCGCCTGCCCGTACCTGCCTGTTGTTAACGGTCGTAATGGACAGGTTCTGTCCTGTAATATCAATTTAGATGTTACCCATATTATGAACGACACTTGTAATGGAGACCCGTAACAGACTTTATTTTAAGTATCTGATGAAGTAAAACAGCCTTTATGCGGTATCTTCGAATTTACAACTATAGTTTTTCGGTTACCGTCTGCAGCAATGGGCGTTATAGGAATAGCAATTACTAGTTGAAGTATGCAGTACTAGTAGTAGCACTATGTAAAGTCAGTAGGTCTACTTTAGTAGTTGCAGAGTAAGGGCGGCGTTAGTGGTATCACCAGTAATGGCAGTAGCATTATTGGCAGTAATATAGTAGTTACAGAAGGTAGCAGTACTAGTAGAACTAGTCGTAGTAGTAGGAGCATTCGTAGTGGTAACATTAGCAGCAGTAGTAATAGTAGTATTAGTAGTAGTACTAGTAGTAGTAGTAGTGGAAGTAGTGGTAGTAGTGGTAGTAGTGGACGTTGTAGTTGTAGTGGTGGTTGTAGTAGTAATAGCAGTAGTAGTAGCAGTAGTAGTAGCAAGTAGTAACAGTAGTAGCAGTATAAGTAATAGTAGTAATAAGAATAGCAGTGGTCATAGCAATATCAACACTAACAACACTAACAACAGTAGTAGTAGCGGTAGTCGAAGTTAGCAACACCATTAGTAATGGTAGCAATAGTAGCAGCACGCACTAATAGTATGTGAAGCAATAATAGTATTAGTAACATTAGAATAGTACTAAGGCACTACTATAAATTTAATAGTGAAAATAGTAGTAATATCACTAGTAATATCAGTCGTCTTAATTGATACGTCAAAGATACTGACTGGATATCAGTCTTGACTATCGTTTAACTATTGATAACTGGTATTGCTAATTCCTTTTTAGCTATTTACCGTAAGCCGCAGTGGCAGCGGCCAAGAGAACGACGTAGCGGAACATCTTTGCTGCGCTGTACTTGTGCCACAGCGTCTGCTAATAGCACCTCGATGCGACTCGCTTAAATACTCCACAACTAGAATGTCTTTATCTACAGGGCAATTCAGGCATTAAAACTAAACTGAGCTCCTTTAAACTGCAGGCAATCTTTATTAGTGCAATTAACAAATTGACCCAGCTTTACAGCTGTTTGCTTTCCAAGGTCTTGTAAACCCGATTAAAGTAATATTGAACAGCTGAGTTACTGTAACCGCTACAAAAGTGAGTTTACAACAGTAATACTTGATTATCTTTACGATTATTATATAAATTCATGAGAGATCTGTTAATCAGAATGGTTTTCAATTTTGTTATGAGAATTTGCAACGCCTGCTTTCACACCTACTTTTTTAATCCCCTTGTAAAGATAGTGGAGATTAAGTAAATATTTATACACTCGCGTGCAGGGAACGAATTATTAAAGTCATGTTTACGTGCATTTCACTTGTAAACAAGAGGGTTCGTAACAGTTCAAAACCTTTAAGTTTTGACTTGTATAGTGAGTTTATCGTCTGTGCCTTGACTGAAATTGAAATCTGTCTTCATATTTAATCTGTATACGCATTAGAAATTAATTATAAAATGCTACTCATTCTGACTATCTATAACATTTTAAAATCAAATGAACTGTATTAACTGGAACGATTCTCCATAGATCTATCAGGGATGTTTAATCTGGTTTCAACAAGATTCTATTGCATATTGTCCATCATTATCGTTTTATTATATTATTATCAAACTATTATTATTGCATATTAGTTATATTTTCTTATTAATAAGTACTATTATGGTATCTGTAATTAATAGTATAGTATGAAAGAAACATTTACTAATGAAATGACTAGTGCGCACGTGATTGATTTTCGCTAGGCTGCTGTTTAGCATCACCCTTTTGTGTTTCGCAAATTCAACTATCAAACTCGTAATCTGTAATCCGGTCGGCTAGCAGCGGGACCATATAAGCCATTCTTTACCTTAAAAAGCTGGTTTGTTACGCTCGCCATTTGCTTTTGCGACATTCACGGTTATAAGGCTGCCGTCATAATTGTAATTACATTAAGTACTAGTTACTATATAATATAGATAAAGAATTTTATTTGGAACTAAACAGGTCAAAAGTATTTTGTAAGTTAGGTACCCATCTCTGCCAAGAATACAGAACGTCTGTCATGGAAAAGGACAGAAACGTTCTACCTGGTGAGCTGTCCTTGAGAAACCGCAAAACGCAGCCCGATGCTGTCGCCAAGGAAGATAAGGATTCAAACATGTCAGAAACTTCTGACGTGATGTTCAACGGCAAGGGCCCTACCGTTTTGGAAACTGATGACGGGGTAGCGTTAGGAGATTCCGTAATGAAGCAGATAGCTTTACAAGAAATTCAGGAGCGTGTCAAGGTATTGTCGTTGACGGGGGAAGCCAACGATAACGTTTTGAGATGTCGTTCTGTTGTCTCATGATAGATACTGCGGCACTCTCTGCTGGACCAGATAGAAACGGAACTGTCCAACCTGACAGAACGTTTCCTCTTGGAGCTACAGGCGGCTGAAACAGTGCAGAAGAGCTCTGCCTTTTACGGAGAACCCGGTACCCGTCCGAGGCGGGAGAAGAGACCGAGCGGATCATTGCCTGACAAGGAGTTCCTGCCACGCAATTCTCTTTTAACTGATCTCTTTGAAGTCAACCACATCCAGACCATCTACCACATATTCATAGCAATCCTGATACTCCTGTTCGTCAACACCCTGATCTACGACGTGGTCGACACGGGACGACTCAACCTCGATTTCGATCTGATCAAATGGGCCTTCGGAAATTTTCGCTCGGTCCTCTTCATCTGGGTGGCCATGATGTCTTCCACCATGGTGCTGGTCTATCCTGCCTTTCACCTGTGGGCTAATAAGCGGGTCCTCATGAAGATCCCCAGCTTACAGCAACGCCTCTGGGACTATCTCTGGCTGGCTGCCTACATTGCTTACTTAGGTAATAAAACTAAATTTAATAAAATTAGTATAATGAATATAACAATTCAGTAATAAAAAAATTTATAAATTGTAATAATATAATATTAGTAATATTAGTAACATAGGCTTGAATTATGAATAATATAAAGTATAAATAACAAATTATGCAACATGGTGTGCAATAGTAGAGTCAATATAATAATATAATCATTTTACATAATTGGATTTTGGATCGACAGTGCTCGCCTTATACGCTCCAGTCAAAGAAGTGATAATTCACCAACTACCTCCAGCCTCATCGGCCATCATCCTCATGGAACAAGTGCGGCTGATCATGAAGACGCACGCCTTTGTCAGATCCAACATCCCCCGCGCCTTGAATTTCATCAACTTCCGAAACGCCAGTCAACAGGAGAACGACGACGACGACGAGGAGCATTCACCTTGTCCTGACTTCTCCAAATACCTGTACTTTCTGTTTGCACCGACTCTAGTGTACAGAAGCAACTATCCCAGGTATTTCAATGTATTATAAATATATTTATCTCAAATACCTTTGAATGTTAATTGGAATACTTAAGTTCTGTTAATTTGAATCGAATTGAGTTAGTGATGTAAAGATAATCTTTTGTATTGAAAAGGACCCTTCGTATCCGCTGGAAGTGGGTGGTGTGGAACTTTCTCCAGGTGGTGGGCGTCCTCTTCTACCTGTACTTCATCTTCGTGCGCTTCATGATGCCGGTGTTTCGCCAGTTTGGCCACGAGCCGCTCACCGCCAAAGCGCTGGTCCTCGCCGTGTTTAGCTGCGTCATGCCCGGGATACTCGTGCTGCTCTGCGGCTTCTTCGCGCTGCTCCATGCCTGGCTCAATGCCTTTGCCGAGATGCTGCGCTTTGCTGATAGGATGTTCTACAAGGTTCCAGCATGACATTATATATAATAAAATATGATCTATAGGTATTTATATAGAAATCTATAAATGTACTTTTTTATTTGAGTTATTTTGTTGAATCAGTAATTAATTAATTATACATATTATTGGAATGATTAGGATTGGTGGAACTCTTCCACGTATGCTGTCTACTATCGTACCTGGAACGTGGTGGTCCACGACTGGCTGTACACCTACGTCTACAAAGACGTCTACGAGTTGTTCTGCAGGAAGAACCGGGTCATTCCCATGCTGGTCGTCTTTGCGGTTTCGGCCATCGTCCACGAGTTCATCCTGTCGTTTGCCTTCCGTTTCTTCTGTCCCATACTGCTGCTCCTCTTCGGCGGATTCGGGAGTATTTACAATTTCTGTTTGATTTAATGTCTTTTCTGCATTATATTCTCGTAACATGTAGAAAGTTAATTTTAATATCTAATTATCTTTAGATTATTTGATTAACATTGGGTATTGATTTCAGTTAGAATCATTTTATTCACTTTCAATTAATTTTCCATTTTTGAAATCAATAACATGTTGCCCATAGAAATACTATAGTTGTTAATATAGTTCATTTAAATAGTAATTACAGTAACAGGTTAAAAGCACTCGTATACTATTTTAGAGTTACCTTTTACTATTGTAATTTTATTGTGTGATTTACATTGTATACAAGTATGAATGATAATCTTGTGTGTTATTTTATTGAATTTATTTTTGTGTTATCGTATAGCTGTTGTGGATTATGCTACTCTGAAAATGTAATGTGAATTAAGAATAAGTAAGATAATATAAAGGATAACTGCTAGAATGGTTATAATTAGAAGGATGATAATTTGATTTTTCTAAAAACCATTTATAGTGGGATTCGCCATGATTACGAACGTGGAAAGCCGGATCGGTAACGTCTTCATGTGGTTGACTCTGTTTATGGGGACCGGATTGATTATGTCTGTCTATAGCATGGAGTGGTACGCGCGGATCAATTGCCGTTCATCATGGGTAAATTATGTGCTATTTAACCCTGTATTCTCAACTAAGTATTTAATGATTCAATTATCTTAATTTTTTATGTTTTTAATTCTATCTATCTGTCCGTCTATCTATCCGGTTATCCATCAATCTGTCTATCTACCCATCTATCTGCCTCTGTCTGTCTATCTATTTATCTGTTTATCCATCTATCTGTCTATCTCTATCTTTCTATTTATCCATGTATCTGTTTATCCATCTATCCGGCAATCCGTCTGTGTATCTATCATTCATCTACCTATCTATCATCTGTCTATCTGTTCGCTCTATTTATCGATATGCCTGTTTATCTGTCTATCCGTCGATTTGTCTGTCTATTCGGTCATTGATCTACCTGATACCTTACATCTTTCCGTTTTATCTATCAGTCTACCTATCTTTTCTTCTATATATCTATCCATCTATCAATCCGTCTGTCTACCTATCCGTCGTCTATCTATCCATCTACCTATCCATCTAACTATTTGTCTACCTATATACTATCTGCCTGTATCTGTTAATCTTACTATCCGTCTATCTATTCATCTATCCATCTGTTTATCTATCCATCTTTCTGTCTCCCTATCTACCCGTCTATCTGTCTGTTAAGTTGGCTGATTTTTATCCCGTTTTTGATCGTATCTTGATTTCTTTCCAGGATGGCTGGCTCGATTTTTTCGTCCCGCGCTCCTTAACTTGCCACACCACATACGTATCATAGATTCCCCCCTTCCCTGGCAGTGCCAAAGCAATAAACCGGCTTTGACGATGTTGTGATGGCGGTTTTGAGAAGAAGAATAAGAAGAAACGTAAAAAATAGCAGGGCTTACTTCTCAGTCAGTTTCTGGTTGTGATGGAAAAAGGAACCAATACGGAGGCTGTAGGTAAAGTTAATGGCACGTTCCATGATTAAATCGTGTGCCTGTAAATTTCTGGTTTGTGTGTTTGCCAAGAATAGGACTCATTTTTTAAATAATCAATCTGATTATTCCCGTTCCCTTTTTGAAGTTGGAAGTGCCAATGTGTCTGTCAGTTAACTGTTATAATAAACTCACGAATTCGGTGTTTTCCCGATTTGCATAATTTGGTTTCAAATTCGTGTTACGCTAGGTTAAGAGGGATTATTAAATAAATGAAATAAGATTAAGTCATCATAACTATGATCAATAAGTATCAGGAATGTACCAATATATCGCATCGGGAAAGATTTCCTGATATCGAAAATTCATCGATTTGATTGCATGTAAATTCGATGTATGGTATCGAAAATATCGATACTTGAATGTTAAAAATATCGATTATTCTTANACTGAACATTATTTAAATGGGATCTAAAGTACGGCAGACAAAGCCAGGTTACCTAAAACTAACTACTGCGAGAGAGTTTAAAATAGCGAACACAAAAACTGAATTATAGCTACGTAAGTACCGTACTGTGGTGCAGAAAAGAAAGCAATGGAGACAAACTATTCCTCGGTGAGGGTAGTACTATGTTTAATTATATCGATTACATTTTATATCTTATTTTATATTCGTCGTAATTAAATAATGAAAAGGGTATGAAGTCGTAAGTATGATCAATAAAAATGTTTACACAAAAGAAGGATCCACATTAAATTGTGTATACTATTGTAATGAGCGGAATATCAAAAGCTTAGCATATACTCATTAAATATTATCTATAATTAACAAGAATTATTTTATAATATTAAATTATGTGTATAATTTCATTAATCATCAAATTTCCATTCCGTAAGTCCATATGGTAGACTGTTCTAAAATGAATACCTGGCAACGCTGGAAAGCAGACGATTGTTTACACAGTAAAGCGTGTTTTGTTTTCCACAACGTGATAACTACTTTATTTGGAAAAATCATTAAAGCTTTTACAGTTGATTGGCTGCTGTATTAAAGATAACTAAATAAGTTCTTAGAAAATGGAAAGCAGGAAAGATAAAGATAACAAAAGACGTTTAGAGTCGCTGCAACAGCGCAGCGAAACGGTTCGTTCCCAGCAGAATCTAATCAAACAGGCACTCTCCTCCATCGACCAAACCAGTGTCAAATCCAACAAAATCATCTTCGGCGATGATGACCAGCTACCAGAGCCCGTTGGGCTCGTTAACCAAACTGAAACGGGCCCTAAAAAGAAGAAGAAGAAGAAGAACGCCGAGCCCGAGGAGAAGACGTTCAAGCTGTTTGAAGACGAGGACGAAGGAGACGTTACCAGTTTGGCGGACGAAAAGCAGTTCCGCGTGCGACCGCAGTTTGAAGGAGAACGGGGCCAGAAAGTATTAGTCTTTGTCTTGCTTTAGTTGTATCTCGTACCAATGCTTTTGTTTTCTTTCTTCCACAGCTTCTTGAACTTCAATCCAGATTTGGAAACGATCAACGTTTCCAGTTAGACGAACGGTTTGCCGCTGACTTTGCGGAGAAGAAACCGCAGTCGGCAGAAGATGACAACAGTGAAGAAAAACAGAAACAATTGGCCATTCTCCAGTCAATCTGTCCGACGGCTTCACCTCTGGCTGGCAAAGAACAGAAGAAATTCAGGTACTTGTCGTTATGTCGTGTGGGAAATAAGACCTCACAATGTGCTTAACCCGCAGGCACAGTGCGTTTGTCCGCTTCGACCCTGCCGCCAAGGACCACACCAAGTTTGAGAGGAAAGAGAATGACGAAGACGAGCACCCGCAGAAGGGGAAAGAGAAGAAGAAAAAGAAGAAAGAAGCCGAGGAGCCTGTGGAAGAAGAGCCGCTACCAGAAGTGTCGGCGGACCGGTACTACACGACTGCGGAAAACCTGACGTCGATGTTCCAGAAGAAAACGGAGGAAAATCAAGGGTTCTCGCTTAGGAGAATGTTTCACGGTGATGTTGAAGATAATCAAGACGGTAAACCAACTTTATGTTTTTAGCTGGAGTTTAATTAACTACAATAATGCGACTTAAATAGATGTATATGTTGGAAAAAAATCATTTATTTGATTTAATACGTACTTATTAATTTGTTAATATAATTGCATATTGTATTTCTTCATGTATTTTTTATATTTGTATAAACATATATTGAAAAATAAGATAGCTATTTTAAGTTGAACTACATTTCCGTACAACTTAAAAACTGATAAATGAAAATCACGAAATAGCATGAAACTAAGAATTAATTACGGAAGCGTAAATATGCGCCTTTAATCGATGAAACATTCCACCAGATATGGAGACAGAAGATGTAATCGATAAATCTGAACCTGTGGCGGCCAGACATGCCCCAGCTGCCGTCACCGTTCCCGCGAAGGAAGCGGAACCCAAGACCCAACAACCGGAGCAGTCCTTCAACTACTGGAAGAATTCGGGAATGTGGAAAGAACCGTTTTTCTTTGCAGAAAATGATTCTCGTTTTTATGGTAATTCCGTAATAACCCGTAAAATCGGAAAAGTTAATTAACGCTATTATCTTTTTCAAGACGGCATGGATTTCCTTCGAAATGGTACCAACGACTCCATCTACAATGACCGCGGCAAGTGGAACGATTTCCGCGAGAAATTGGTACGTTTCTACAAGAACAAGATGCGTCGAGCGGCGTCTCTGAGCACGGGGCCCAAACCTGTTCACTCTGCGGAACTACCCGAGTTGCACTCGAACAACTACAGCGGTGAGAACCACGCGGAGAAGGGTGGCAAGAAACACACAGCTCGGAAGTTTCACGTCAGGACGAGAAAAGTCGCTGTACCGTCGTCTTGAATCCGTATATCTCGTTGTCAAGATTCAATAAAACAACATATTAATAAGTATATATTCTAATTTCTTCATAAATTGGATAAAAGTTGATTCGTTTAAAAAATGAATGTATTCAAAGTTCGATTTTGTTTAATTTTGAACCAAATCTAAGGAGTTCACTCTATTTATATCACCAGTCAAATTCCAAACTGAAGTTTTCGGGATCCGTATGTAGTTTGACCTCATTCGTTACTGTGGTTAGATTCTGTCGATCTCAGAAATCGCCACATGATGGTTTCGCGTTTGTGATACGCGCTCCTCCGTAAAGTTTCATATCGGTGAACCCCCACGCAACAACGTTCCCCGGCAATTGTTCCATGCAGCTCCGTCCAAACTGCTTCACCCCCGCAGTCACGTAACTGATGTCGTGAACATTCTTCGTACCGACCAGTTCCCCGTTGACATTCAGTCCCGTTCCGGTGCTGGCGATACTCGTGCGAAGCGGGCGGCTATCAACAAAGACAAGCGTCATCTCACCCTCTAAGCCGGCAGTTCTGTCATAATCGGCATCCCGTGCGGGACCCAGTGAAAAGCGGTTCTGCTGTTGACCAATCTGAAGATTTCCAGCGCCGGGAATCGGTATGCGGGGAACGTTGTCGGCGACTCCCTGACCGACAATATCACCGTTGACATAGAGGAGCCACTGGGAAGAGATTCCTTCCCAGGAGTGGCAGAAGTGATACCATCGGTGCTGAAGTATCGAGAAAGGGATGGAGTAAACCTCCCGACCGGCGATCACTTTGTTGATAGTGGTACCAAAGATGGATGGCTCGATCCACACAGATATTGCCAGAGGATCTCCGCCGGCTATAAACACAGAAAATAATTATAAGATTAAATTAAACTTAAATTACTTATCACAGGTGTTATTCCTTCCAGTCAGTTGGAAGAGGTAAATTGAACATTGCTGTTAAATACCGATGTTAATATCGACAAAGAACTACTAATTGATGATTATATATTCGTGCTTAATCAAATTTCATTATTTTACCATTTAGTTTAAGATATTATGGTTAACAATTTATTATACTATGCTATGAATATAATATATAACTAAAATACCATAGAATGTAGGAATTATACATATGAACAGTTATGGTAATTTCGAACCTGCGTAAGAGAAGGTAGTATGTCGGTAGGTGAGGTTCACAGATTTCATCCAATAGCAGACCGTGAAGTCATCCAGAGGTGGGATTGATGTAGTGGGCGCGAATTCTACAAACTGTTTTTCATAAACAGAAAGATCGTCCGTGTTTTTAAATTCCATAATAATCGGATATGACACAGAATTGATCTCTTCGATTGTGTGTACATATGTGACTCTACATCTGTCTGCCTATCTGTCTTGCCACTACCTCAACTATCTATCAATATATGGATCTGTGTATGTGTACCCATATCTAGCAATCGATCTATCTATCTCTCTAACTACCAACCAAGTCTATTGAACTATCTATCTATCCATCTACTTATTAATCTATCGTACATCCCGCCTAGTCTATCCGACTAGCTATCTATCTCTTCTGTCAGTCTGTCTATCCTATCCTCTATGTATCCGTTTATGTATCTATTCTTTCTGTCTATTTGCATCTGTCTATCTGCCTATTTTGTCTATCTATCTACCTATCTATCTATCTATCCTATGCATAAGCATAACTACCTATCAATCTATCATACACCCCGCCTAGTCTATCCGACTGTCTGTCTATCTTGTCTGTCTGTCTGCCTATCCTGTCTATCTGACTTACCTATCTATCCGTCTATCTATCTATTCTTTCTGTCTATCTGCCTATCCTATCTATTTATCTACCTATCTATCTATGCATAACTATACCTATCAGTCTATCACACATCCCCCTAGATCTATCCAACTATCTGTCTATCTTTCTACCTAACTATCTATCTGTCTATCTATTTACCTATTCTGTCTATCTATCTATCTACCTATTCTGTCTATCCACCTTCCTATCTAACTGTCTGTTTATCTAAGTCTCAGTAATCAGTAATAAGTAACTCACTGCCTGTCTATCTGTTTTTCTACTCATCTATCCACACATCTGTCTACCTATACCAACTACTGAACTTCTATAACAAGAACTATTCATTTACACGCCTATCTACCTACCTATCTATCAATCTATCTAGCAATCCACATAAAACTCTGGTAGTTTATCATGAACAAGCAAATGTAAAATGGAATAGCGCAGTTTTAAAATTTTTCCTTGTATACTTTAAACAATTCACATGCGTATGAAAATTATAATTATATACTTAAAGTTAACTTGAACTCAGTTTAAATGAATATGAAATGTCAATTTAAAGAAAAACTGAAAATAGATTACCTGAAAGTATCCCTGCTGCGTTAAGGCAACCTTCTGCAGTCTCTCCGGCTGACACAGCGGACTACCCACTGCCACTCCAACCACCAAAAACGCCACAATCAGATTACCAAACATATTTACCCAATCTGCCCGCGTTAAAAAGCAAAACTCAGCCTAGGTTTAAATGTTAATCGCAGCTCGCGGGTGAAACAAGACTGGCAACCTGTTGGGCAAGTCAAGGTCCCTTTTTATATGCTTTCCTATTCCTGCCGGAAGATCTAATGGCGGATGGCATTGAGATGCTTGTCTTATTAAAAGTCACGTGCTAACCTTGAGCGGGATTTCACCGAGATGTCTTCAAAACAACCTCCCCGAGGGGCTTAACACTGGGAGAACCCAATTATAAAGTCGGAAATTCCCTAACGCAATTCTTAAACTCAATGCGAATTCTACAGCAGCTGGCTTATCGGATAATGATTAAACTAATTGTAGTAATATCATATAATAACTTTAAAGTCTCATTTTCAACCTCACAACTCAATTTCTTAACATTGGATTTTATCTCATCAGAACTTGGTTACAATTTAATTCGTCAAGTAATTAATTAACCTTAACTATAAAGTTGATTTGATCGATAAAATATTAAAAGATCGCTGATTCTGTCGTTCAGTTTTCCTGGTACGCCGGATTGCGGAAGACGGAGGTCGGCATCCGGTAGATGGGATTGTCACTCTGCAATTATTTTTTTATTAGGATTAATCGTCACACTTAGAAATTATTTGATTTAATGATTTAATTAAAGTAATTAAGAGTAATAAATAACCTGGATGATGCCTTGTTTAATTAGTTAATCAGACATAATAGACGGGATTAATTATCTAAATTGGGGTTGAATTAGATTGAAACTTACGCGATCCCATTTAGCCTGTTGCCTTTCCCTCTCGAATTTCTCGTACTCCATTTTGTCGTGAATGGTAGTTAGGATTTTCCAAATGACCAGCAGAGCCAGTCCGATGGCAACAACAGCGCCGATGAGTCCAATGGTAATACCTTTCAATTTCAATTTTAATTCAATCTCAAATTACGGCAATTATCTGATATCATTTAATATAATTACATACACTTTGAATTTAATCAGGTATTGTCTTATATGCAACGAAATATAGTCACGTTTAAGTTTAGTTAAATTAATTCCTAAAATGTTCACCGATATACTTGATATTGATATCAACATCTCAATATATCGACTGTTTTTTATCTTGATGTATCGTATCGATAAGGAAACGAAGAAATCGATATGGATATTACGACAATTTATTAAAGTATCGTATCGTTGATATCGATATTACCTTTTGTTCTACAGATTCCGATATTTCGATATCGATATCAACATTTGGACATATTGATACTTTTTGGGCTCAGATATATTGTATGGTTACCGTATCAATAGGGATTTTATATATCGATACGGGAATCGATATCAATATATTGAGTCAATCGTATCGATATTAAGGAAAGTGATATCGAATAGCCATGGTAAGATCGAAATATGTTTTGAATTAAAAGCAATGGCGATGATATACCGCGTGAGGACAAGATTTTGTGACTTCCTGTGTCTGAAGTGCACCCGTTTGTTTCTAACATTAGATAAACAGACAGATAGACATGTAGATAGATAGGCAGGTGGGTAGGCAGGTAGGTAGGTTGGTAGTTAGATGGATAAATAGATAGATGGATAAAAAGTTCGAGCGATAAACAGAGAGTTAGGTAGTTAAACAGAGAGTATAGTTAAACAGTGAGAGAGATAGATAGATAGATGGATGGGTAGATGGACAGATATATTGGTATATAGATATATAAAAATATACATAAATAGATAGACTCATAGACTGATAGATATATAGGCATATATAGGATAGGTAAACAGACAGATAGATACAGATAGGCAGAATAGGCAGGTCGATAGNATACATTGATACATAGATGGATAGATAGATAGATGGATGGGTAGATGGATACTAACAGGCAGTAGATAGATAGATAGATAGATAGATAGATAGATAGAGATAGACAGAATAGACCGATAGGTAGGTAGATAGATAGCTATATAGCTGGATGGGTAGACGGATGGGTGAATGGACAAATACATTGGTAAATAGATAGTAAAAAATTTTTTAAATACATGAAAGCAGGCTCTCACACATGGCCCCCTCATCTGCGTCGGTCTTCTTGTCTTACGCTCGGTCTAATTCAACTTTATCTTCACTTAAAACTTCTCATCTATGACAGATACATAGATAGATACATCGATAGATAGACTGATTGATAAAGAGACAGATAGATGAATGTTAACGAACAGTAAAAGTAAGCGTTACGAGCAAACAAACTATTCTGATAAAGTTTACCGAGGACGTCGGCCTTGGCAGCGCAGATCTTGTCTTTCTCGACGCGCACGTTGTTGGGAAAGCGGACGTCGTAGACGAAGCGAAACTGGCAACCGTCACTCTGATCGACGAAGGAACACAGTCGCTCATCTCTGGTTTCCTCTTCAATAAACAATCCAAATTTATTATTTTACTAACTCAGTAAATCGTTACTGTTAATTGTTATAACAGCACTTATAATATCTTATTAAACACATTACAACAATAAATACGTGTATCCATAGTTAACATTCATAATTTACTCACTGAAAGCAAACAATGAAATCAAAGTCAATTGATAAAAACTGTACAGCGCGTTGGTATACATTTCAAAATTTAATTACGGCTAAACTAATGGCTCAGAATGATTGAGAATTTGAGGTTACATGGCTAATTAGCAGTAGAATCGTCAGGTAAATTATTATTGTTATCCAGTTAAACCTGTTAAAGATATAAGCAAAAAATCCGAGGTCTCTTGCTGTACCCCTTGCTTTGGAACAGACTGTCCATATGAAACACATACTCGTACTCTAAGTTCATCATTCATTCAGAAATTGATTCAGACCTTAACTTAACTAACAGAACTCTTTTAATTACTAACATAATCGTACAGTTAATTGAAATCAAGTTAATAGTATTTTTTCAATCAAAACTGCATAAGATTTTGTTTAATTCAGTTGCCAGTAACATTAAACTTAACCGAGTTGGAACTTAAAGAAATAACTAAACGTTGACACCTTGAGCCCGGTCGACGATAGTAATGTTCAGCGAGCATCTGCGGCATTCTTCCTTGGTGAGCGCTCCCGACTGGAACACGCTGCACTGGACGCAGTCCTTGTTCTTGACGCAGGCCACGCAGTCCTTTACCAGATGGAGTTATAAGTTACGGTAATTCAAAGTAAAAGTTGTTCAACTTAACTTTGATTCCATAGTACAGTTAGATCAAATGATAGCGAGGTTATACACTCGATTCATACGATACAGTCTCGGTTATTACGCAAAGTTTACTCATTTGGGACAGATTTCGGCTGTGTCTAATAGCTTATTTATTATAGTTATTAGTTAGGATAGTAATATTCCAAATTATGGTATTTGATTACGATATATGTGTTACGTTATTTTACATAATTTACGATAGATTCATTATTAATAAATTAAAATAGAAAACATATTTATTGTTTTTACTCTAGTACTATTGAAATTAACTAACAACTATGATTTACAAAATACTTTTGAACGACTGAATAGCGGAAAGACTTTTATTATGGTAAATACTTTAAATTGGAAAATAACTTACCGGGCAGATTTCGCAGTAGGTGCCTGAGTACCTCCGCCCGGATTCGTCAGCATCGCAGACGCAATTGCCGCAGACGCACGATCCTTTGCCCGAGCAG
>JAIQCU010000980.1:0-35102 GCA_022114935.1 Leptestheria dahalacensis | reverse complement strand
TCTATGGTTGATTGATGGCCTCGGGAGTTAACAAAAGTGGGGATTGAACGTTCATTTAAAAGAGACAGATTTTTACTTATTATGAACTGGTGGATTTCCTTTCCTGGTTCATCTTCTTTCTTGTCTTCCCAGAGCCAGTGGTGCGCGTTGAAGTCACCGGTTAGTATAAGGTGGGAGCACGAGTTGCGGTAAGTCGTCCATATCTTGTTCAGCAGCGTGGTGGCGTTGACTTCTTGGTGGTTTGGTCCCGCTGCCCTACGGTAGATTCCTGCGACGATCACCGTTTCTCCGTTCGTTAGAGTAAATTTTAGAATCGCGTAGTGTTCTTGCAGGTCGAGCAGGGTCAGTCCAGACTGGCTGGTGGCTAACGCTACGGCGACTCCTCTGTACTGACTTAGCGGATAGTACATTTTATAGCTTTTCAGGACTGTCTTGTTGTATTTTTGGTTAGGTTCCAGAATTATGATGGCGCCAATCCGTTTAGTTTCTGCGTACTCTGCAATGTCGGTCATCAGTTGGGTGCTTTTGTGCGTGTTATGTACGACAATGCCAATTGGTTTAGTCATCCTGGTTGTTTTGGGCGGAATTCCTAGTGGATGTTTCTTGCTTTCTAACAAATTCAATCCTCTTGGGGCATTTAGTGAAGTAGGCTGGGTGTTCTTCTTTGCAGTTTGCGCATTTTGATTGACTTTCTGGGCATTCTCTGGTGTTGTGCTTGTCTGCACACTTAGCGCAGGTTGCAAAGGTTTGTTGGCACTGGAACGCCGTGTGTCCGAACTGCTGGCAGTTGTAGCACTGCTGTACTTTCCGTTCGATGTAGTCAACAACCTGGACCACGCGGTTGAAAGCCAAGAGACTAGCATGATTCAAGACGGCTTGTTTTGTGTCTTTGTCCGTTAGTGTGATTACAGCAGACCCGTAGCGTGTATTTTGTTGAGGCTTCAACCAGCGAATCTTCCTGCTGGTTTGATCAATCTTTATGTTATCGTTACGTTCTTGGAGGTGTTTGACAATGTCTGATAGTTCCTCATCACGAGGGA
Organism: Leptestheria dahalacensis; assembly: GCA_022114935.1. Lineage (NCBI taxonomy): Eukaryota > Metazoa > Arthropoda > Branchiopoda > Diplostraca > Leptestheriidae > Leptestheria > Leptestheria dahalacensis. The sequence goes on along the minus strand of JAIQCU010000980.1, from coordinate 34,062 downwards.
GTTGGTGGACGATGACATCCAGGTTTTCTGTAGGTTTGACAAGTTTTACGGGGCCCAGATGTTGCAAATTTGCTTCCTTCAGGTTTTCTTCAGCCCTAGTTTTCTCTTCGATCGTTTTGTAAACCAAGGCAAGGTTGCCTTGTTTGGTCTGGCGCGTAAGCGCGGGAGGGGGCAGATTGAGTTTCTTGCAGTCTTGTTCGACAAGTGTCAGCAGTTTTTTCTTGTCGAGTTTTTCTTTCCGTTTGTTGAGGTCTTTCTGTTGAATGATTAATGTGAGGCCATCTGCTGTCAGCATTGTCGGTGCAGTTGGGGTGGATTGCTTGGTGGAGGGTGAGGCTTGGCACTTCACAGCCTCAATCCAAGAGCTCGGTTTCGACGTCGTTGCTTCCCCTTTCAGTTTTTGAAGCTCCTGTTTTAAATCTTTTACTTCTTCGATGAGTGAGGGTATCAGTGACCGAAGATCATTCACTTCCTTTCTTGAGTCTGCGCTGTCTTGCTTCAGTTTCCTTATGTCTTCTGCGAGGTCCTTTATCAGAGACGTTTGCTCGCGGATGATTGTTGATAGTTCGTTACAGTTGAGATTTTCACATTCGAGACACAATTCTTGATTCCTTGCCTGGTTGGAGTTCTCGGATGGTTTCTCGGTTCTGTTGTCAAGCTGGGGGGCCGAGCTTGGATTTTCGGTGCACTTGTTGCATCTCAGCTGTCTTGCGCCTGATGGTTCAAAAGATGCCGAGCAGTTTAAACATTTTTTTGGTTTAAAGTTCTTGCGTCCTGCCTGAGCTGGTTGACCGTTTCCTTGGGTCGACCCAAGGGTTGGTCGGTTTGGTGACATATTTATGGTTTTCAGCTGTGTGTTACTTGTTCAAGGTCACAAGAAGGTTGGTAGGATTCACTTAAGTAAATAGTTGCAAACAGTTTTGCATAATGTGTTTTACATCACTTCTTTTCGCGCTGGGTCACTCACTGTGTTGCGGGGATGCGCAGTTTGCACTTGGGGCTTAAGGAACTCTAATTACTTGCGTTTTGGGGGCTTTACTGTAGGGAGCGGAAAAAACACGTGTGAACTCTTTGAGAGTTGGAACGAGACTCTTCGTGTCTGCATTGATTTAGTGATTTTGCATTAAACTTTCAAGCTTAATCATTAAGTGGATATTCCTCTATCTATCTATCTATCTATCTATCTATCTATCTATCTATCTATCTATCTATCTATCTATATATCTATCTGTCTATCTATCTATCTATCTATCTATCTATCTATCTATCTATCTATCTATCTGTCTATCTATCTTTCTATCTGTCTATTTATTTATTTATCTCTCTATCTCTCTATCTCTCTATCTGTCTGTCTATCTATCTATCTGTCTATCTATCTACCTGTCTATCTATCTATCTATCTATCTATCTATCTATCTATCTGTCTATCTATCTTTCTATCTGTCTATTTATTTATTTATCTCTTTATCTCTCTATCTCTCTATCTGTCTGTCTATCTATCTATCTATCTTTCTATCTATATATCTATCTGTATGTATATGTATCTGTCTATCTATCCATGTATGGTCTTCTTTGTTTTCCACTGTTGACCTTCCCACATCGACGTATAACATCTGACTTCTACTTTGCGACTGATTAACACTATATGATTATATCCCTGTTTGAAATCCAATTCGAATTGTTCGAAACTTGACTCGCTACTGATCCTTACGACAAACCAACACAAAAAGCAACAAATAAACACATCAAACCAACAAAGAAACCGACTAATAAATAAACCAACAAACAATCCAGCAAACAAACCAATCAAATAAACCAATACACAACCAACAAACAAACTAATAGATAGCCAAACAAACAGAAAATCTGACAACCACAACCAAAGACAATTCAAACAAAAAATCAATCTCAAACAAACAAACAAACAGTCTGAAACAAACAAACAAACAATCTCAAACAACCTAGCAAACAAACAATCCAGCAAACATACGTCCAACTAAACCATAACACAAACGAATAAACCAATAGACAGCCAAACAAACACAACCGAACGATGACAAACCAAACAAACAGACAAACCAACCAAGGAACAAACAAACAAGCAAACTATCAAAAAAAAGTATCAGGAAAATTCATTCTGGGATCATTCTGATTCTTCAACTCTGTATGGTATGGGACATGATAATTCCAATTTAACTTTAGAATTTTATTTTGACAAAACTAACAACCCGATTTAAGCAAAACTTTGTTGGTACATAAAGTACCATCAGACCTACAGTCAGTATTTTTTTGGCTGTTATATCTTTGAAAACTATGACGTCATAAGCGATCAACTCCACCCCAGCAAGGACCCTTTTCTATTGCTTCTAGACTGTACACACACGGCCCATATGTGACGCGAAAAGCAATAACGTGTTACACTTGGCTTCGTGACTTCACTTCTATATTTACACATACACACACACACGTTGAGACAGTTGCCCAAACACTTTAGAAAATAAAATCAAACTTTACTTTAAAAAAATTGGATAACAGTAATTTTTAATTCAATTAAGATTATGTTAATAGATACAGTTTGAAGGCTGTTATTTTTGTATATTTAAACATGATTAATTTAATAAAATAGTAAAAAATTGCATTAAAATTTACACTAAACTTGACAGAATCCAACAGAAAATGAAAATCTATAACTTTGTGTTATAATTTATATCAGATACTTATTAACATGAGAATCTGCCGTGATATTACATACGAAGCAATCCAATAGACCCAATATATCGATGCTCGTATATCACTGTTATACTCCAGGGATACAGTATTGATATCGCACAATAAGTTTCGATCGATAGCGGGATCTTTTGTTATACTGAACCCCCTATAAAGAGGCTATAGAAGATCGATAACTGTCGCAATGTTAGGATGAATCAACAAGCCTATTAACGGCGCTATTCATATAGAATCAAAACTGATCGCATCAGTTTAAGTTAATCGATAATAAAGCAGCTTCGCATTTTTGCACACCACTGTTATAACTTAAGTTAATTGACATTAATATAAGATGTAAGTCCTAATCTAAGATCTAATCAAATTCTCAATAGGATTTTCGTTAAGATCGCAAATTCAGTTATGCTCTATATGATGTTACTTAATATCATGTTTAATGTCAATAAAGATAATTCTGTTGTTGGGATTGATTCGATATGAAGATAACCTTAAATGAAATTAACTTTAATTTTGGATATAGTTGAATAGCAATTACATTAACAGTTAAATGATGTTATACTTGGATTTCATGTGAATCCTTGTATAGGAGTTAAATTTTTTTGGAAAAAAAGAGGGAAAATGATGAATGTGATTTTGTTTGGACTGCAAAGGTTAATGAAATACTGTCTGGAGCACCAAAAGTCGGACGTCCTGGTGACGGGTATATCTCCCTCAGAGAATCCCTTCAAGGAGAACAAGGCGTGCAATTTGCTCTAATTCACCGGTCATACTACTCTCGGCAGAAAGTATTCCGTCTTTTCTATTTTGCTTTTATTTTCCTTTCAGTTTAACCCTCGTAAAAAAACACCTTTACCATCTCCATTACTGGATTCTTAGTGGATTAAACTGGCCAAAGGTACAGTCTTGGAGCAATAAAACAGGGTTCTTGCTGGGCAGAATTTGATCGCTTATAGCACCCAGGTTTTCAGAGATATAACCACCAAAAAAATACTGAATGTAGAAATGATAGCACTTTACTGGCTAGTCAAATTTCATTAAAATCGGGTTGTTAGTTTTGCCACAATAAAATTCGAAACTTAAAAAGATTCACCCTTTCCTACTATTCAGAACCGGGTTTTGTTTGCTCTAGACTGTACCTAAATCCCGTGCTATATAAACCATAATATCCTATCCCAATTCTTGTCTATTTACCCTATCCCGACCCATCTACGCCCCGTGTCCCATCCCGGTATCTTAAACCTTTGTAGCATTTTTAACCATGTCCCATAACCTATCCCATAGGAAATCCCATTTTATCCCGTAGTGACCCCTGAATGCTTTGTCAACCGATGTTTTGTTCAACATTACGCCCCGTGTCTTTTCCCAGTTGTTAAAAGTCTAGTATTTGTAACACTGTCCCATAAGCTACCCCATAGCCTATCCCATCCCATATCCCAATTTGTCCCATAGTGTCCCTTTACCCTGAGTTAACCGATTTTCTGTCTAACATTACTCCTTACGTCCCATCCCAGTATCTCGAACTTCATAGAACTCCTTACGCTGTCCCATGTCTATCCCATCCCACATCCCAATCTGTCCCATAGTGTCCCTTTACCCTGAGTTAACCAATGCTCTGTCTAACATTACTCCTTACGTCCCATCCCAGTATCTCGAACTTCATAGAACTCCTTACGCTGTCCCATGTCTATCCCATCCCACATCCCAATCTGTCCCATAGTGTCCCTTTACCTGAGTTAACCAATGCTCTGTCTAACATTACACGTCCCACGTCATATCACAGTATCTCGAACTTCATAGAAGTCCCATATCTATTCCAATACCTATCTCATCCCATATCTATCCCAATACCTATCTCATCTCAACCTCTATCTCAAAGTACTCTATCCCATGATCTCCGTGTAAGGGTTTCGTACAACTCTGTTCTACAATCTTTAAATATCCCATAGCCTGTAAGGCATACCATTCTTTTGTAATACTAATCCATATCCGAATCCCAACTACCCGTCCCATGTTTGCCATGAATCCCCATCCCAAAACATGCCCTAGGGCACTACATCGCATGGTATATCCCACTTTTCTATAAAAAGGTATCGCATTCAATATATTAACCGATTTGGTATTTCCTATCCTATCCCATCCGTATCCCATCAGACTGTCCCATTCAAACTTCACTCGTACTGAACAGATATTAATATCTTTTGATTGATCGTTTACTCCAGGTCTCTTCCATTTCCTTCTAAAATGTCGCCGTCTTCACAAGTCATCCGCCATGTTTGATTCCTATATATTTCTTCCATGTGTGATGTGTTCGGAGTTTCCTTGCTCGTTCCCGCGTGGATTTTTCTCACCCTTTCTCCTTCTCCAGAGGTAATATTTGCCGTGCCTTTTGTCTTCCTTTGTTTTCCCCTCAATTCTCGGGCGTTTTTTCTTTCTCCCCCCCCTCCTCTGGGTGCACGCACGGCATACAGCTGTAAACGGCAAGAATCAATAGATATCGCTGGAACTGTCACTGACAGATCGACAATTTCTCCAACTTTTCAGCGTGCTTATATATTTTCCTCTCCGTACAGTCTAGATCAGGTTTTATTTTTAAAAAAAGGGATCTGAATGACGGGAAACTTTAATAATTGTTACCCTTTAGGATTTTATTTTGACAAAACTTATCAGCCGAATTCAACGAAAATGTACGAGTGGATTAAGTATTATTACTTCTACACTCAGTATTTTTTCGGTTGCTATAACTTGAAAAACGTGGGTGCTATAAGCGTCAACTTTTCCCCAGCAAGAACCCTTTTTATTTATTACTTTAGGGCTTCAAGGTTTTTGGCTAGTATCTTTAAAAGTTATGTCTCTATAACAACCAAATTTTGTCGCAAATATGGTCTTAGGCAACCGAACCTGACCCTAAGTTTTTAGGCAATTTGAACAATTAGTTTTGCTAACATTAAATGTTAAAACTTCATGTGAATCCTTGTTTCGTAAGGTAGACTGTACAGTCTGTTTCCCCCCACAAGAAAAGGGTACAGCAAGAGATACATTCATCCACGTTTATTGCTTATATCTTTAACAGGTTTTGCTGGATAACAATGAAAATTTGTGTGAAGATTCTACCATGAATGAGTCATACAACCTCCAATTTGTAGTGATTTTGAGCCATTAGTTTAGCCGGAATTGAAGTTTGAAATTTATACCAACGCGCTGTACTATGCCCTTTTTCTGGGGGGGGGGGGTCAGACTGTACTGCGTGCCGCTTTTCCGTCAAGTCGCCATGCACTCGTGTTTACTCAAGTACAACGCTTGTTTACTTACGTTTGCATTGCAGGTTTGTGTGGAGAGCTGATTACCTCCGTCTGAACCCTTCAGATGAACGACAAATCCATCTCCGTTCCCTCTGCTACAAGTGATTTTGTCGCCCTCTTTTTTTCCCCGGCTTAACTTTCCACCTTTTTCGATTATAATTGCGTCTCGAAATACATGATTCTCCTTTGGCCTTTGATCATCTTGGATTATTCAAGTTTCCAGGTTAATCAACTTGATGGTTATATTTTCAGGTGGAAGCTTATTAGGGACGCATTTCAGTGGAGCTTGTTAAGGAACTTGGAAGCTGGAAAACTAGCCTATAAAGCTAGTTATCTAACTTGATATCAAGTCATTAGCAACTTGAAAATTAACCCATGGGAAAGTCAGTACACACATCGATTTTCACTTAAATTCATTCCGTTCCGAAAACCAAAGGGAAAAATATGAAATACGTCCTGATACACACATTTTTGTGCTTTGGACCTAAGGTTAATTAAGTTATAGCCTGATTATATTACATAGGTTATTTAAGTTTTAGTTAGAGACGGTAGCGAATTTTGTTAACGAACTTTGGATCTGGAAGACTTATGACAAGGTCCGGTACATTCGCAGGAAAAGTTACCAGTTTTCATTGAGTAGAAACATTTACAATAGTTAATAAGTAATAATTTAATAAGATGGGGGAAAAGAAATGGAATTTATATTAAAGAAAAAGAAGGTCAGTTTAAGGAATCATTTAGTAGGAAAGGGAGAAAGGGGGAGAGTTTAATACCCTGGGCATGAGGTTATATAGGACGGGACAAGAGGAGCAGGCAAGATAAGCGTATCAATCAACTCCCTGTCGCAAGTTACTTTCAGGACTTAGAAAACCTTAAGTCAAGTCTACCATACCAGGGGGTCGCAGTAATAGATTTTTAGTAAAATCCACTCTTGTCTATTTACGTTTCTATTCTTGGATAACTGCTGGATAACAATGTGAATAATGAGATATCACTAACGGACAAAATTATCGACAGATACTTGTAGAAATAACGGTAGGCAGATAGTTAGTTAGGTAGTTAGACAGATAGATAAAGAGATAGAGATATGGAGATATGGAGATATTAGACAGATATATAAAGAGATAGAGATATGGAGATATGGAGATATTAGACAGATAGACAGATAGACAGATAGATGGGTAGATAGACAGATAGATAGATAGATAGATGGATAGATAGATAGATAGATGGATAGATGGATAGATGGATAGATGGATAGATGGATAGATAGATAGATAGATAGATAGATAGATAGATAGATAGATAGATGATAGATAGATAGATAGATAGATAGATAGATAGATAGATAGAATGTTAGAATGATAGATAGATAGATAGATAGATAGATAGATAGATAGATAGATAGATAGATAGATAGATAGATAGAATGTTAGAATGATAGATAGATATATAGATAGACAGATAGATGGATAGATAGATAAATGCATAGATACACAGGCAGATAGATAGATAGATAGATATATAGATAGACAGATAAATAGACAGATAGATGGATAGATGGATAGATAGATGGATAGATAGATGGATAGATAGATGGATAGAATAGATAGATAGATAGATAGACAGACAGAAAGATATCGAATTTCTATACAAATTTCCCTGGATAAGCCGTACCACTGTCCACTGTACAGTTTGCAGCGTCATCTATCGGTAGCGTCTAAAACTATCAATTTTGAAGCTTACACGTTAAACCAAGAATTACGAATGGGTTCATAACTCTTGGTCCAATATATTTCAGGTTGATTCAAAGGTCGAGTTTATATAACTGAAACACGACTATAAGGTTTGTTGTTGCAACAAGGAGTTGACGTATAGAAGATGATAAATCAGTAACCTTGTTGACTGACTTTCCTCCATATATAACCCGAGCAATTATATTGAAGAATTTATTTCCATTGTGAGTTGCAAGCTTTGGGTTATACAAGGTTATGATGTAAGAACACGCGACTCTTCCATAGATTCATGTCGCCGCTCTCTATTGTGTGCCCCTTTGAAATGATTTCAGAATTTACGATGCTACTTGCACGCAAATACTGCGTTTACCTTCATACTAAGCTAAATCCGTTTCTAATCATCTTTATATATGTTCCCATTTTAAGCATACCATTAATAACCTTACTTATACTAAATATGCAAGTATATATAGCACGTAGGTAGGTAGGTAGACAGACAGATAGATTGGATAGATACTTAGTTAGATAGGTAGATAGTTAGATAGTTAGATAGATGCATATATAGGAAAATATCGATGGATAGATAGATAGACAGATAGATAGATAGACAGACAGGTAGATAGATAGATAGATAGATAGATAGATAGACAGACAAAAAGATAGATAGATAGATAGATAGATAGATAGATAGATAGATAGATAGATAGATAGATAGATAGATAGATAGATAGATAGATAGATAGATAGATAGATAGATAGATAGATAGATAGATAGATAGATAGATAGATAGATAGATACATGTACAGGCAGATATCGATAGGTATAGATAGATACATAAAGATAGAGAGAGACTTGGTGAGATTTGAGATGAATAAATAGAATGATAGTCAGATATCTAAATAGATTAGATAGACAAATACGCAGGTATAGTTTACATGGGTTCAACAAGTATATGAACAAGTAGATGATGGATTATATTGTTAAACTTCTTAAGTTATTATAAATATTAATATCATTGTTCATAACAGCGATATTTGTCGTAGTCATGTTCAACGGTAGTTATATTTCTATTTTATATCTTTGTATATAACATTTATTTACAATTTCTTTTATAAGCTTCAAACGACTTATTCAAAGTAGATTTGTCCAATCCCTTTCAGCACAGCAGCTTCTAAAATAAAGATTACGAGAAAGTAAGGAGACAAAAAAATATCCGTTTACACGGTTTGTTGAACAGGTAAATGCCAAATGTGAGCAACCGAAAGAGGGCAAAGAACACAAGTAATCCCTTGTAAATTGAATCCGACCGGGCAGACAAAGAGAAAATGGCTGGGGTAAAAATTAAAAAAAAAAATAACCAAACCCTTGACGCGATTTTTTCCCCAACCCATTAAACTAATCCTATAATGTGATAAATTTCTTTTATTATTATAGTATTCACAGATGGATGGATAGATAGAAAGATATAGAGATAAAGTGATAGAGAGATTGGTGATATATCGACAGACAGGTAGATAGATAGATAGATAGATAGATAGATAGATAGATAGATAGATAGATAGATAAATAGATAGATAGATAGATAGATAGATAGACAGACAGACAGATAGATAGATAGATAGGTAGATATACAGATAGATAAATATATAGATAGGTAGATAGATAGATAGATAGATAGATAGATAGATAGATAGATAGATAGATAGATAGATAGATAGATAGATAGATAGATAGATAGATAGATAGATAGATAGATAGATAGATAGGTAGATAGATAGATAGATAGATAGATAGATAGATAGATAGATAGATAGATACATAGATAGATAGATAGATAGATACATAGATACATAGGCAGAGAGACAAGACACTTGTACAAATTCTATTCAGTTCATTTCCGGACAAATCTGAAAACTTAAGCGTGAAGAGACGTGTCTATTTTATCATTAACGATCAAATCATCGACTTTCTGAATAATTTCACCGGAACTTCAGCACTCGTCCACAACTTTACAATTGAGGTAATTTGCTCCAATTTACGCACACTTGTTCCCCTCAAGACCAATCGATTTTATTCCATTTTTTTATTCCCCCAGGCACAAAATTAATTGCTCACATTGGGAATTCTATCAATAACGTATGGCCACAGATATTTTTGCTGGTAACAAGATCCGGGTGCAAAAAAAAATCAGCAGGTCAATCAGCAGTTCAACCAGTTCTGGTTCCAGTCTGGGTGCTTATGGAGGCAGGGACTGCTGGAACTGCTGATATTCTCCCTAATCCAACAGGCAGGCCATTCAACTCTATCGATCTGCAAGAACAACCTTTCATTGGCAAAAAATCACGCTCTGAATGGATGTTGGTTTCCCTGCTGGTGATACGGAACCCTTTTTTTGGATGGGAGAACCAATGAACGTCAGATATTAATTACAAAAGGAAATGATTAATTGCGATCTTTGATAAAAATATGGATTCCGCTATTAATGTATTTGGTATAAAAATAGATTTGGTATTCAATAAAGCAATAAATCAACATAAGGATTACAGATATGGAAGTTATCAAGTTGGCCGGCGATCTGTGATAATTAACGACTCTATTGTTGATTACTTGATTGGTATAAGGACACGATATTCATCAAAGCAATTAATCGGCATAAAGCTTTAACTTAACAAGCATTAAAGTTGATTAAATATGAAGTAAACACGCCTGATGAATCACATGACCCTTCAGACTGGGTAAATGCGTTAATATAATGCAATGTATATATATTACTAATATATAATACTACTGTTTAACAACGATTTCATCAATACAGTAACCCAGATTCCGGCTACAGTGATAAGGTAACCGGCTACTCCACCTAGCGGTCGAATTCAGTAAATTGGAAGCAACGCTTCCAACTTGGCAACGACTAATTCATAACGTTTATGGCATCTACTACAGTATTATGGATTCGATGTTTAGCGCACAAGTCTAGTATCACCAGCTAGTTAATGTTGAATTGGGTCATTTTTAGATCCGACCCGATGTTGGAATAATCGAGTCCAAAAGTTAAGTTAACTATAGATTCAAGATGAGTATATAATATCGAGTTTTTCTAGCAATTGTCGTGATTTTGAAGGGGTATATATGTCGTGTCGGTTCCGTTCCGGCTGGAGATGGACACTCGACTCGCTCGGTTCAGGTAAACATAGAAAAGTTTGGTTTGGCATGACCCGACATTGTTGAATATTTCAACAGCAAACTGACCGAATCGATTTCAAGTTTGCTGCGGTTGTAAAAAACCAAACTCTCGGATGAGATTGACTGTAAAACCGATCCACTTCGTACACCAACTGACCGTTCCAAGTTCCAACTGAACTTTCGACATGTAAATTTGAAAGCTGAATACGACATTAAACTCAGCTTGATTTAACGATATTTTTAAGTAAGCTGAATTAACAACAACTAAACTATTATTAATATTTAATTAATTGTATAATTTATTAATGAATTTCAGGTTAAATGACCTTTTAATTGCCTAATTTTACCCGATAATTACAGAGCTAATATACAGTGATACAGTTTTGTTTATGTGACTTTTAACTGTTTATAACATTGCACTAATATAGTCATACAATATTTCAGACTTTTGATCTTGGTTTTGATTGGTTGAGACTGCTGATTGGAGTTTCACGATCTTATTAACTTATATCGATGATTAAATCCTAATCTTGATATGTTAAAACCAGATAGGTAGCTTGATATATCACTATCAATATCAAAAAGCTGATCTTTGACAACAGACTTCTGGGAACTTCAAGGTGGGGGGCTCGTCCTTTTGAAAAGATTCCAATGCTAATAACTAATGAGAAGGTCAAGTAAAAGGTTATCGGCTACTCTGCTGACCGCGAAATACGAGAAGCGAAAACATTTTAGTGGCTGGTGTTTATCTAGTAAACAAGAAGAGGTCAACTTTAAGGTCACGTGCACTTACTCGGGTACACGTGTACTTGGGGTCTCAGTCTCAGCGCCAGCGGTAGAGCGAACACTCAGTCATTTGGAAACTTTCATTACAAACTGAATTAGAGTAATTAGCATTATGGTTATTGAACAGAACATATTGCGATCTGATTTGGCCGTTGATGAACCGTTTGCTGACACGACGGTTCACGAATATCTGCTCGCTAAACTCGAAACCAACATTGAACGATACGGAGATGCCCCGTGGATGGTTCGTATGATCGTTTAACAGTTTACAAATTTGAATATGTTTGAAACTTGGAATGTTGATTTGTATAATAGACGGATTTTAGCACTGGTGAAACCGTGCGCTATACGGAAATCATTCCCCGTGTCACGAAAATCGCTCGGGTTTTGCTGCGGAACGGTGTTGAAAAAGACGATTATCTCTTGTTCTATTCGAGGAACCACGTCAATTACCCGTTGACCCAAATGGCTGTCCTGCTCTGCGGTGGAAGGTTTACGTCGCACTCGACTGCGAGCTGTTCGATAACTGCAGGTAATATCTTTGCATTACACTAAAAATTTTATAGATAGATAGATGGATAGACAGACAGATAGATAGATAGATAGATAGATAGATAGATGGTTAGATAGATAGATAGTTAGATAGATAGACATATTGATTGATTGGTTGGTTGGTTGATGGAATATAAAAGGTACATAGATAGATAGACAGATGGATAGATGGATACATAGATAGACAGATATATAGTTAGTTAGACAGATAGATGGATGGATAGATAGATAGACAGATGGATAGATAGATAGATAGTTAGATAGATAGATATATTGATTGATTGGTTGGTTGATAGACTATAATAGGTACATAGATTGATAAAAAATAGATAAACAGATAGACAGATGTGTAATTTACATTTAATTGTGACAATCACATATGATCATATACTTCTTTATATAGAGAGGATAAGATGTGAAATTATATTCAAACATTATTTAGATGATCTTGCTGAGCAATGTAGAGAAGCGTCTGCTCGTTTTGTGATGTGCGACTCCACTCGGGCTCCTGTTACGTTGGAAGCAGCCAAGATTAACGGCGCATTGACCGTGTTCTCTTTCGGTGCTGTTGAGGGATGTACCCCGATCTTTTCGGACGATTCTGATTCACTTGGTACGACTCTTTCCGTCTTTCTACCTATCTATCTATCTATTTATTGATATTGATCGGTCATCTAACTATTCAATCTATCCAACCGTCTATCTATCGATTGATAGGTGAATCTGTCTACTTATCTATTGATCGATCCATCCATCCGTCTATCTATCTATTAACCTATCGATCTGTCAATCTAACTAAACTTACCTATCTATGACTCAATCCATCCCACTGAAAATTTCTAACTAACTAATCCAACTACCTAGCTTTTACTATTTAACCACTTCTTCCCATACTTCCAGGCGATAACGTTAACTTCAGCACCATTGAAGTCAGCCCCGATTCTCCAGCTGCCGTCTTCGTCGTTACCTGGGAAACTGACGAACGTGCGTTTCATTCATTTGGTATAACATGATTATCATTGAAGTAATGCTTCATTAAACTAATCAGCAATTATATTTTTAACTTTAATTATGCTATTTTACTTAAGGGTTCAGACATGGGGTTCTGTAACAAGATTATAGTATTGGAGTTGATTCGCATTCAATAGGCATACGGAATGTCCGAAATCGGAATAGTAACCAGCCTAATTCCGGATCTTCATTGTCAAAGTAACCTATACATTTCATTATGTTTCTACACGCATACAAGTATCACGTGATTGCATTAAATTAACACGGTTACGTAATAGGGAAAAGAGGGAGCGTTGGCATACTGGAGTCTTAAGGTGAATTCAAATGACTGTGTAACAGTAACGCTGAATGGAATTAAAGTTAAAGGTTTTGTAGATAGAAGACGTTAGAACTGGAGAGACTCTAGCACCTGGACAACAAGGACAAATCTGCGTTAGCAATCCCTACATGATGAAGGAGTACGTGAATCGTCCACAGGTTAATTCATTTTCCCATTAACCACTGTATTTAGTTATATCAATTATCCCAAATGGACTTGTTAATTACCGTTCAATTATGGGGGAAAACAATTTAAGAAAGAATTTTCTATTGGAAAGGAAACGATCGATTTCTTCCGCGATGGATGGGCTCACACTGGAGACCTCGGCTATTACGATGACCAAGGGTTCGTTTACGTCAAAAAGGCGTTTTAACGAATTCATCAAATTCAAATACAAAGACCACCTGGTACGTTTCGAAATGTCAAAACTCTGCATTTAATTAAAATTTAGTGCATCTCAGTTCAGTAATCGATTACACGTATTACAATTCTTACAGTAAAATCAATACAGTATAAAAGACATATATCGATATACAGCTATGATAGTAGATTATAGTATGTGGTATTTAAGTATGTAGAATCCCAGTAAACACGTGTAGCATCTCATATTCCCTTAAATCAATTAAATTTCGCATTAAAATCCATAAATACGATAAGAACATTGGAATAAAAGAGTTATTACTAGTTGCCTGTTAATATGTAATGCATATTACAATATAATGGACATGAGGAATACAATATACCATTTTATATTTAATTAACTTTAGTTTTTTTTTCCTGATGGCAAATTTTAATTTCAATATGAATCCCAATGAATTCGAGTATCACTTGACGAGTCATCGAGCCGTACGGGATGCAGTTCTCGTAGGCAAACCAGACGCCCAGGACGGAGAACTACTGACGGCCTTTGTAGTCCTGGAACACGGCTACAATGCTACTGCGGAAGAACTAACGGAATACTATAACGGTATTAAATACTATTAATTTTAAATCGAAATCACGGAGAATTATTAACATGGACTGGAATAGCTAGTCATTATTATTGGTTAATATCTTATTATAGTATAGATGTTGTGTATATTAATTCCTGTGTTAGATTATATTAGTTAGTAGTATATTACAATATTAGTATTTAAGTATCATTAGATGTTATTGTATAAGATATAAGAATATACTTATAAGATTCGATGGATATGTTATTAATTTGCATACTTAGAGAGATTAAGCGTATTAAGCGACCTAAACTTGCTTTGAATGTCTGATTGTTTCAGTATGCTGATACGCTTACTCCAACTTGTTAAATGTGAAGTCTGTTAGGTATCGTCTGCTATCAACTAATTGACTATCATTAGTTATTATTAGTTTTTAGTATCAAACTATCGTGGGTTATAGTTCAACCGTATAACCAATGTTCAGCCGTAATTTGTGAAATGTCTATCTATCGTTCAACAGGAAGGGTTCCAGATGAAGCTAAACTGCGCGGAGCTCTCCAATTCGTCGCAGAAATCCCTCAGAACGATGCTGGGAAACCCATGAGAAAATGGCTGCTAGCTTGACGGATGTCTAGTTTGATAAACCCCTAATACACTAAACAGTAAAAGCATGGTACATGGTGTTACAGTTGATACAATGTCTGGACAGTGTAGCTTATAAGAGATCATAGATAGTTTAGGTAGGTAGAGAGAGAGAGCGAGATGGATGGATAGATAGACAGACAGATATAGGCAGCAGATAGGTAGATAGATAGACAGATTGATAGACAGATAGACAGCTAGACAAATATAGACGTATAAACAGATAGACAGATAGACAGACACAGACAGATAGTTAGACAGATTCTATCTAGCTAATCTATCTAATCCATCATGCTTTTTTTTCCAGATTATGGATGTTTACCGGGGAATAGTGCGTTTACTTTTTCCTAATGATTCAATAAAATACGTCCAATAAACGATGTATGATGGATATCGAATGACGTAAAGATGTAATCAGGAAAAAGTCGATGGAAGTCTTGTAACGCACACGTACGTACAAGTATTTTCAGACTTGCAGCACTGTCTGGTATTGGAGTTACGATACCAGATAGATATACACATCTGAACAAAAAAATAGTTCTGCATTATATGAAAGAGCATCTAATGTCATATGGGTAGAAACTGCAGCGAAGAAGGGGCCCTGCTGATGACAAACTTAATTTTAATTTAATCTGCTCATTTAAAATGGAACCAACAGCTACTTGAACTGCTGGTAGGACCTGCTGGACTCTGGAATGCCAACAGGCACTACATTTCAACTAAAACCGTCCACTTGTCTTGATGATAAGTAGCATCGTAATCAGCTACGTCGCCATCCAGTTAGTCAAATCAGTAAACAGCGAACCGATTAAGTAAATATAGAACTCTATTTCTGATCTAGCACGGCGCACTATGATACATTCTGTATAAAGGCACAGGATCTAAGCGACGAAACGATTAGCCAGGAACTTCCACAGGAGGTAACCTCCAACCAGCAGACCGAGGCTCTCCTGCTCCTCCAGATCCTCTTCCTGATGGTCAGCGGCTGCTGCGGCTTCAGCCGGGGTCTTGTGCTTGCCTTCGGGGATCGTAGCAGCGTGGACGCAAGCGACGAGCAGGATGACCAACAGAAATACGGTAGTTTTCATTCTAGACTTTTAAAGTATAGAAAGTCAGTAAACTATAAAGAGTATGGTGATATCTCCGTACTTGAATTGATGCTGGGCTTCGACGCTGTGTGTTTGTCTAGGAGAACGGAGCAAAAGCTGTCTGTGCTGTAAACCCCTGAAACGCTCGTGATTTTATAGTCCCACATTCAGTATGCGCTTCAAGAGAGAGTTTAAGACGTCTAACCGGTTCCGTTGTTTCCCTAATCATTGCGTAAGGTTGAGACCTGCTTTCACTAAATTCCCGAACGTTTTTCTCGACAAAAAAGTCTAGAACGCTTCTAGAGAACTGAATAAACTAGTATTTTATCCTCTAGAGCGTCATTTATGGATAAAAGGAAAGCGGTGGTCAACGTGGGAACTCAAACTTGATAGATAGATAGATAGATAGATAGATAGATAGATAGATAGATAGATAGATAGATAGATAGACAAATAGATAGATAGATAGATAGGTAGATAGATAGATAGATAGATAGATAGAAGATAGATAGATAGATAGACTGATAGAAAGACTTATAGACTAATAGACTGATATCATGTCTGGTCAGTGTAGCTTACAACATAGTATAGATAGTTTAGGTAGAGAGATAGGTTGATGGACAGATATATAGATAGATAGTCAGATAGACATATATAGATATAGACAGATACAAAGACACAGATGTAGATAGATAGTTAGATATAATAGATTGATGCAATGACTAGTCGACGTAGCTTGTAACAGGATTATCTATAGCACAGGAAACCCTTCAGTAAAATTAGTTTTACCACATTGGTATACAAAATGTAAAAGCTACTTCCACACACAGATGAACTGAGGGTACAGCCAACTATCTATCTATCTAACTATCAATCTCTCTATCTATCCATCTATGTAGCACACTTTCTCTATCTTCTTATTGTATTATGCTAGAACACTCCTACGGTTTCTCTTCATTAGATGCGAAAAAGGAACGCATATTACAACATCCAATTACGAGGTCCAACCTCTAGACCATATGACCAATTCTTCGATATATCGAGCGAATACACGGCTATTGTTTGCTGCCTAATGTGGAACGACATTCATGAAAGTTTAATGTGAATGGACGTTTGGCTATACCGGGCATGCGCAGCAATATTGTGGTTTTTTTTTTCAGAAAGCAGAGAGAGAGGATGTCTTCCTACCCCGTCTACCTCGGTGCATAACATATCTGCAAATCCTTGAATTGCGTGATAGGTCACGTAACACGTACTATCAGATGGCAGTAAGGAGTGAAGGGTACATCGAGGTACTGTTTCATGTATAACGCGGAGATGAGATAGTGTTTCACGTTACAGCAGCTAGAGGGCGTCCGGTATTAACATTCTGTAGACGACATACGCAAGAGTATGTACATCTATCGGTCTATCTGTCTGTCTGCCTATCCATCTGTCTGTCTTTCAGTCGGTCTGTTTGTCCATCTGTCTGTCTATCTTTCTATCTCTTTATCTGTTTCTGTGTACCAACTTTTAATTACGCTTAAACTACTGTTGTAATCTTAAAAAGCGCCAATCAAGCGGACGTATCATGAACTACCTTAAGATCCTCGAATCCCGACAACCGTACTCCGTCTTTCCGCATTCTTATGACCCTGCTCTCGCCGGGTTTGAACCTGTCCTTGTCCGATCAGATCTGTTTTCATCGAACCACGGTTAGATCGGATCGACTTTTCGAAAATGCATCACATTGAGCGGTCTGATATGATCAGCTTCATTTGGGCTACGGGTGTTGTACAGACAGGCGCCTCGCTAAAGGTTTCTGACAAAACTAGGTTTTTGTCATCTTACATAGAATTAAAGGGTCACGTTTTGACTCGTTGTTTATTCAGTAAGTAGCTGTGCTTCTTTATTTGTCATTTTTTCTTCCTGTTCTTATTTTATCGAGTTTTACGCCATTGGGTAAATATTGGCCTCGTGCGTAGGGCTTCTGATTTATCATAACAAGCTTAAAATCGCGGCACCTAAAGCAAAGCTTTGCTCGCGGTCGTGACATAAATGACAGAGAAACATAGTCGCGATGGAACATTCGTTCGTCAGACTGTTCACCGAACTGTAAGTAGTATCTTCAGTCGTCAAAATAACATTTCTATAACCTTATACTTAACTTTAACCTAATATGCTCTATTAACCGTCATCTCGTTTAAACTGTCAATAATAGACTTAAAATTTATAATTAATACTTGTCAATAGATGTAATTAGTTAACATTATAAGTAATTCATAGATATAATAAGTTCCATAATTATAAATTGTTAACTACTACTTATTATATGTGAATTGTATCTATATTGGCGCAGCTTTTTGAAATGAAATTAAAAGTTAAATATAATTAATGTTTAACTGATAATATCCACGTTAGGAAGATCAGCCCCAGGCTTAATATTCTGTTGATTCCGTGCCTGCTGATTCGGCGAGATTAATCCGCGAAAAGAGATAAGGGGAAAATGTTTAATATGTATCGGAAACGTTACTACGCGACCAAGACTCGACATGCGATGGACAGCCAGGAGGAGCTGGGACACGATCGCTTTAATTACAAGAATCCCAAGGTGAATTACGACAAGTGGCCCCGTCGGCTGCGCCCCAAGAGAACCTCCAGCAGTCTCATGGGTTCGTTCCTTTTAAACTAATTAATTAGTTATTGAAATTTTTGTACGTGGATTAACCTCCAATTATGCTTCTCCTATATATGTGTATAACTTATAACTAGCTATCTGTTTATTACTTGTCCGTCTATCCCTCCCTGTTTCTTTATCTATTTAACTATCTATTTAACTGTCTATCTATCTATCTGTCTGTTTCTCGGTCTGTTTGTACATATATATCCATCTACATGTCAGTCTATAATCTATTTATCTGTCTATCTCACATAGTCTCATAGTCGTCACATAGTCTCACAGTCATCATCATAGTCTATCGGTCAGTCACATAGTCTATCTATCTATCTGTCTGTCTGTCTGTCCAACTATGTACGTACATGTATCTAACTATCTATCTATCTATCTATCTATCTATCTATCTATCTATCTATCTATCTATCTATCTATCTATCTATCTATCTATCTATATATCCATCTATCTATCTATCTATCTATCTATCTATCTATCCATCTATCTATCTATCTCTCTATCTCTCCATCTCTCTATCTATCTATCTATCTATCTGTCTGTCAATCTATCCATCCATCCGTCTGTCTATCTACCTACTATTATATCTATGCGTATCTATGTATCTAGATCTAAATGTCTACCTATCCAGCTGTCTATTTCTCCATCTAGCTATCTACCGAACTATTTAAACTACAATCTATCCTCACCTCTACAGTTATATACCGGCTGATTTTCAAAGATTACGACGGTTACTGTAACCCTATTATGAAACTAACTAAACTGCATCCTTTTGAATAGGTTTTAATCTTGATACAAGTTAACATACGTGGCAACGATTAAGACTGTATAAATTAGTAAATGACTATTAATCAACAGGGAATGACTGCATCGTCGAAGAAGAAGAGGAAAGGACGATAGGATTGCGAGACTGCCAGGGATCCCTTCGGGAGCACCAGCGACTTTTGGCCTTAAGGGCAGGGACTCACAAATGCTCGCCCAAGTGTCAAGTGAAAAGCAAAACCGATACGACGGACACTTGGTCGAGAATCTTCTCGTCGTGTCTTCACTTGCAACAGCGAGTCAAAACCAGCAGGGACGACAATAGGAAAACGGAATTTGAATTGACCGACAAAAGTCAAGGATCATCTACGTAATGAATCACTCTATAAGTAAATCTATCATGTTAATATAGGTTCAGATTATACAGGATTGCACCATTTATATGCTTCATTCACATATTTCATATGACTAAACATCGCGGTCAACTCATATATGAACTATCAGCTTGTAAATGGAAATTACTGAAGATATTTCTAATGACAGTAGTAGGACTCGCGTAACGGATAACGGCTACGTGAACAACCTGCCAGATTTGCAGAACGAGGCTTGTGTGGAAGTGGCTGCATCGAGGGTTCGCAAGAGAAGCGATAGCAGGCAGCTAGCGACTAACATTTGCCTTCAGTACATCCGCTCGTCGGCTCGATACAGACTTTTGGATCATCTGCAAGATATAGGTTTCATTTCAGGTCTTTAGATTACGGTGCATAGTTGGATCGGCAGCTAGATATGTGTTATTTATATACAGTTATAAAATATAGCTGATTGTATGTATGGATCTGGTTAACTTTAGGATTTTATTTTGGCAAAACTTACAACCCGATTTCCATGAAACTCGACTAGTGGATAAAACACTATCAGTTCTACGCTTACTTTATTTTTGGCTGCTCTACCTGCGAAATCCTATGTGCTATAAGCGATCAAAGTGTCCCCAGCAGGAACCCTATTTTTCTGCTCTAGGCTGTACAAAGATAGTGCATTTGTAATTAAGTATAGTTATAGTTTTACAGTTTATAGATAGTTCGGTAGACAGCTAGTCAAACAGTTAGATATCTAGGTAGACAAGTAGACAGACAGACAATGATAAGACATTGACAGACAGGTAGTAATCTAAAATTCAACAGTAATGTTTCCTTCAGCCAGATTGACAGAGGACATGGTTAATCAACCTGTAAAACTTGGTGATAAAGCAACGGAACACCTTATAATCATACTGCTATATTCAGCTTGTATAATGTAGTCAACAGCAATAGCCATCATCTATTTCACGTGTTGTGATTTTAAACGTCGTAACATACGTCGCGAATGACAGAAATTAACATTCGTAATATTAAAGTTCCATTACTACTATTGAGTTATATGATCTCACCATTTCCCAACTATTTATTAACTACGCATTCGCGTTTTTATATTCTCGTATAGACTTATCTTACTTATAACATGCAAGATACAAGTCAGTACAGATTTCAGCACATAGTCGGTTTAAATTTAACAGCGGACAACGGTTTAAATTCTGTAGTTTTTTTAATCAAAATTTTCCATACTATGATTCATAATTAATATTTGGCAATGAAATGTGTTGATTAGGTTCTCGCATCGACAAGCAGTGGTTCTTCATCCGGGACACGAAGCTGAAGACTGTCCGGCTGTTGACCGTCAGTCCGTTGGCGTCATCAACAAGCGACCGTCGCTTGATTGACACCAGCGACAGTAACCGAGAAATCCTCGTGGGTCTGTTTGCTTCGCTGCAGCACCCGTACATCTACCCCGTCCTCGATGTAGACTTTGTCTTCGGACCCACCAATGACGATAGCACCAGACCGGCCCTCATTACCGTCGTTCCTTTCAACAATAAAGGATCTCTGAAGGATCTTATTTATAGGGTACTATCTATCTATCTATCTATCTATCTATCTATCTATCTATCTATCTATCTATCTACCTACCTACCTATCTATCTACCTATCTATCTACCTATCTATCTATCTATCTATCTATCTATCTGTCTATCTATCTATCTATCTATCTATTCACATATCTATCTATCTATTCATAT
Organism: Leptestheria dahalacensis; assembly: GCA_022114935.1. Lineage (NCBI taxonomy): Eukaryota > Metazoa > Arthropoda > Branchiopoda > Diplostraca > Leptestheriidae > Leptestheria > Leptestheria dahalacensis. The sequence continues at coordinate 12,245 of JAIQCU010000980.1, read as the reverse complement.
TTCTATCTGTCTATCTATCCATCTACTTACCAAACCGTCTATTAATCCGTCATCCATCTAGCTACTTTCCTAGCTATCTTTCTACCTCCTTTACCAATTCATCTCCCCATCTTTTTATTCATCTATTATCTTACATACAAAACAATTAAACTAAACTAAAACGTATCAAATTGTAGGTTCACCGTACAGGTAGTTTTCTGTTTTAACGTTCTTCATATTTCACATATTTTGTTCTAATTAGAACATGATATTATGAGATCATAATTTACAATTGAGATAGTATTATCTAAGCGATATACATTTTTAAAATCCAGAGCCGGTGGCAGGACACTTGGTTCCAGAAATACCGCCAACGTTCGCAAGGCTTGCCCGTGAAGCAGGTGCAGCGTCTTGGCAGACAGATCCTCGAGGCGCTGCTGTTTCTCCAGGCTAAAGGCTATCCACCGTTTCATCACTTGCACTCGGGCAACGTGATCATCCAGAATGGAGTAGCCAGGTATTCCTGTTGATTATCTACTTTTAGCTCTCCAAGGGGTAAAATTAGAAAACAAACAACCAGACAAACGAACAAAACGTTACAAACTAATTGTCTGGTATAAACAAGTAGTTTCGCAGCCAGGCAAGAATATAATCAGACAAGGGAATAAAAACAGACAAACAAATAATCGGGTTAATAACTTAACGAACAAACAATCAAACAAACAATCGGATATCAAACAACGAACGGCAAAGAACAAACAAACACAAAACGAATTTTAACTAACAAACAAACAGTAAAGTAGTTTAGCAAACAAACATTCAATCTAGCAAGCAAGCAAACAAACAACCAAATTAATAATCGAACAAACAAACATTCAAACTAACAAGAGGTCAGGGGTTCAGCAGTGAAATAAACAAACATGAAACAAACCCTAACAAACAAACAAACAACGAAGTAGTCGAACAAACAAACATTCAAACAAACAATCAAACAAACAAGCAAACAAACCGCCAATCAGATTAGTCATCAAACAAACATGCACATCAAACTAACAACAGACAGCAAAAACAAATAGACAAATTCAGAGTTGGAATAGTTCTCGAATGCTGTAAAATTCTAACTTGATGTTAATAAGACTCAAAATTAAGTTAAATTATATAAAAAACAACAGGTTAACCGGTTTGGAAAACACCCTTTTCGGACACACATCGAGAATCTACCCTCTCTTCAAGAACTTGCTTACAAACAACCACAACGGACCAGACGTCATAGAAGTTGCTTGTTTTGGTTAGAACTACGCACACTGCATCAATTCAATCATTCGATTAGTCGTTATTCGCATTATTTATTGTATATCAATAAGTAGTTAATTATTCAGTTTGTTTGAATTAGTTGATAATACTAATCTGTTTGTATCCATAGGGCATATTCTGTTTGAAATGTGCGCTGGTTATGAACTGTACGTGCCCAGGCCCACTGCCAGACACATGCGTGACATCAAAGATTATCCAGAGGTTAATTCGACTTGTCACATAATCTTCAAAATCATCTTAGTTCAATTACAATTATCTATCTATCTATCTACCTATCTATCTATCTTTCTATCTATCTATCTATCTATCTATCTATCTATATCTACCTATCTGTCTATCTATCTACCTCTCTGTCTGTCTATCTATCTGTCTATCTACTATCTATCTATCTGTCTATCTACCTATCTATCTGTCTATCTGTCTATCTATCTATCTATCTATCTATCCATATTTCCCACTGTAGGTCGTCGCAGTGATCGAGTTGATTTTTGATAGTCCTAATGGAAGCTTTCCAAGCACGGAAAACATCGCCGTGATGGATTTCTTTAGGAACATTGACTTGAGAGAAATGCGATGCTCGACGGTAAAAAGCTGCGCAAGCAATTAATCGACCAGACTTTTATTAATTTTTGTTTACTCGGTTTTACTTTACATCAGCAAAACTCGTTTATCAATAAGCTGTCGCCGGATGCCAACCGACTGATTGATCAAGTTCTCAATCGCAGTAAAAGGTAAACGTTAGTTCATCCATGTTTACAAAGGAAAGACTGTCATTAGAACAAGTTCTACCCTTTCGTTATTTCCTTTTATCTATCTATCTATCTATTTGTTTACCTAGCTGTGTATCTACCAATCTATCTGTCTATCTATCTATCTATCGATCTATCTGTCTATCGATCTATCAATCTATCTATCTATCTATATCTATCTATCTATCTATCTATCTATCTATCTATCTATCTATCTATCTATCTATCTATCTATCTATCGATCTATCTATCTATCTATCGATCTATCTATCTATCTATATATCTATCTATCTATCTATCTATCTATCTATCTATCTATCTATCTTATCATCTGTCTGTCTGTCTGTCTATCTATCTGTCTATCTGTCTATCTGTCTATCTGTCTATCTGTCTATCTGTCTATCTCTCTATCTGTCTATCTGTCCAGCCGTTACATTCAACCATCCATAGATCTATTTATCTACCTATCTATCGATTCATCTACACAATACTACTGTTTATTCAACTGACATTTTTTTTAATTTTTAAACTTTAATTCTTGGATTCTAACTTGAACTGTTTTACGTAATTATACAGCGGTAAAGCAAGTCGCCCTAGTACGTCGGGTTCTTCTTCAGGAAGCAGTAAGATACGAGATACCACCGAAACTCGATCGCCATTTCACAAGAATATACGATCAATCAACTCGTTCCGTCATGACCTTGACGAAGTAAGATTTCACGTTTAAATTCAAAATTCAACCTTTCTACGAAGTATTTCAGCAAATCTGATTAAAATTGATTTATATCACAGGAAGATAATTATGAAACTCCAATAAACTCGCCCGTAACAGAGGACGTAGACAGCGTCGCGAATGGTTTCACTGGAGTAGTACTGACCAGTCCCGATATCAACGTGCACCATCTCTATTTATGATATATTCCTCATTGTGAAGCACTAGAATCATACCAAGACACATTTTTAAAAAATCAAAATCAGAGCACATTGGGTGATTGCTTACCAATCATATCAGCCATTAATACAATTTTAAACATGAACACACTAAACATACTACAATAATTAAATAGTAATACCATGAAAATACAATAATTCAGTACAATAATACAATAGTACAATAATACTTCAAAATGATAGTTAAATAATAAAATATAGAATAAAGTTCCAGTAATAGTTCACCACCTCACCACTAGGTGGCGTGTCTGTAACCTTTTAATTTGTAAACAATTGATCGACTGGCATCCCTTTTTGTGTGAATAATTTGTTATTATCGTCAGTGGACTGTATTACCAAGTACAATATAGTAAGTAATGATAATCAAAATTCTATTAGAGTTAATTTAATAAAGATATTGTTCTTAATCTAAAATTTAAGCTAGGATGCTTTTGTTTAGCTTAACTTGACTACATCCGGCATCTGGTATATTTACGTCCGTCGTACTCGTAGGTAAAAATAAGTAGTTGCCGGGCTTTTTTTTGCTCGGTAGCTGGCACGGTAGCATTATGTTATACAAAACTAAATAAGAGTCCTTTTCTACCGTTATTCTGTCCAGTGAATGAATGTCTTATATTTCTGTCTTATGGTTAGAAATGAGCTCGCATCAGAGTCAAAGGGAGACGACTGCACCCGAGGGCGTCACCCAGTTGGACTTCAATCAAGCCATGGCGGATTTCCGCACCATGTTTCCGAACATGGACGTCGAAGTCATAGAGGCCGTGCTGCGGGAGAATCAGGGTGTCGTCGACGCGACCATAGACAGCCTCTTGGCCATGACGACGGATAACGAACTCGAAGTCACCCGCAGGAGTAACTTGTCACCCGACGAGACGTCCACGACGGAACGGACGCACACGCCTCCTCCTTCGTACAGTCAAGTCGTACCTACGGCTACGGATGATTCCCTCATAAGGTTAACTTCTCGTATCATATGGTTAACTTGACTGTTTAGAAGCCCACGTGTATTGTTTTGTTCCAGTAGGCAAGTTTGAGGTTGTTATTAACTAATGTAACCATTGGCAAATGTTCTTACAGGCCTGTGTCACCCCGTGGCACGAACCCGCTAGCCCCGTTTGCCAAACAAGGAATACTCGGGACTCCGATGAGGTATTCCCGCGGGTGGAAGCCTGCGCTGCTCGGCCCTCTCCCGCCCGACTTCCTGCGGATAGAACGGACACGAGCGCCAAGGAGCTCGGTAACGAAAGCTGCCGTGAATTATATTTCAAAATGTGTAAATTCAGTGTAATTTTAAAATATCATTAATTTAACTAAATACATTTTATTTAACTATTTAGTTAATATATATATATTTCTTTCATCATTTTCTAATTGATTATTAGATAAATTTTCTCCATTTCTTGCTTTATTTTTCTGTTCATTTAATTCAACTTTTACAAATGCATGAAGATAATAGCATTAATATAATACTATTAAATCATCAATTAATTAATAATTAAGTAATATAACTTAATGTATATTGAACATGTTATAATTCTCTACTTAAAATATGGCCTGAATCATCATATTAATATTACGACATCTTGTAATAATCCCATACATCTTTTAAAATTAATGTTGTAAGAATCTTATAATTTCCAATAATTATACTCGGAATCTCTCATTATGTGATAATATAACGAGAATCTATCATTATTCAGCAAGCCTGCGGTAAACGTGCCCAGAATTTCAATTAATCTCGAAGTACAGTGTTGATGATAGACTGGAAGGGGAGGGGGCCTTGATGCAACGGGCATTCAGTTTTCCCTAGTCGTGGTCTTGTGATGGGTGTGGATCTCAAACTCGGCTGCTGTAGTGGATTTCGCGACGCAGTAAGTGGGGAAATAGCCGTTTCCAGCCATTTAAAAGAATTTGCCAAAAAAAATTAAAATTATCAGTAATAATGTTTAATTGAAATTTCTACATGTGGATTTGGTAATTAGTTGAGTCGATTGAGCGCGGCGATGCGCGACTATTCACGTCGAACGCAGGCTCGCCGCGCGCGACATCGCTGGCTGCGTCGCGAGCTCTCCTACCGTCGCGAGATGAGAAAACTGGCCGCGGTCGTCGATCGCATGGACGAAGTCATCGACGATGACGAGGATGTTTTGTACAGTCAAGATGAAAGGGGCTCTGTATGAAACGGAGAATACTATCTAATTAATTATACCTAATTAATTTCTACCAAAAAGCGAGACAGAAATAACATAAGAAAATTATGTTTAAATAGAACTTAAATAATATTTAATGTGTTAAACTTAATTATTTACAGGGTTATCTCATCATGATACATGAATGTAAAACGATTAGCAACCATTTATCATATTACAGGCTAATTTAATTAACATTTATGAATGAAAGCTACTTGAAATTAAACTTAATTTTAAAAGAATATCCAATTAGCATCTACTAAAAGACAAGCAATTAAATAAGTTTACCTGTAATACGTGATTACAAGAATAACAGCTAATCAAAGAAGAACTTAAATTCATTATTTTTAATTAAGTAATTAATTGGAATAGTCGGATTTTCTTTGTCCATTTGTAGCAGGAGCTGCTGCCCTCCGGTCGCCTGCTGCTGCAGCGTTTCGACGAGAATTCCGCCGAGAGGGAGAAGGACAGCGGCCATTCGCCGCAGGCGCAGCAGCTGCTGGACGACGAGCGACTCGCCCTGCTGCTGCAGAGCGCCGAATTCGTCTCGGCTTTGAGAAACGATCGGGATTTCATGCAGACGCTCGATACCGAGCAGCCGGCTGCTGCCAAACAACCCGAGACCGTACCGGAACCCCAAACCACTGGGGCGGTCGGTCACCTGCGGGAGAATGACGATGAAGCTGTTTTCAGGGAAAAACTCAGAAACATGGGCAGGGGTAAACCCTTTTTAAAATTACCTTATAAAGCAAGTTATAAGGAATCTGTAGAGCTGTTGATTATACGTCTTCTTTATAAGATTCAGTTGATGATTACAATTTTGTAGACTGACGTATAAAAGAATTATCATGTAACGATGAAATAACAAAGAATTAACATTAAGTCTTAATATTAAATCGTCTTTTACGCATATTGTCGTAAAAGTCACGATTGAAGTCGCAATTCCAACAACTGGTTTATTTAGTTGGCGAACATATTCACTTTATTAGCCAGTTCAGCTTTTCAGTTACAATCCCGTTTTTCCAATTCAGTCTCGCGGCGGAAGTTCGCCCAATTAGCGCGCGTCTTCTTCAAGGGACGACGGCCATTGGTGGGCGGAGTCGCCAACAAGGACCGCCCCATTCTCTGCGACGAAGACGACGATTGGTCCTTTGTGGAGCAGCAGCAGCAGCAGAATCCTTCAAGTAGCAACTCCACGTTGAACAAATCGAGGATTCCCTGAAACCTGAACGATCTGCTCGAATTCGTGAAATGACAGAATCTCGATATTTTGAAGAATCATGGTGAATTCACCTTTGACCCTTAACCTCATCCACCAATCAGCTTCATTCGCTTATTTCCCTCCAAAAATGCAGTTTTCCTTCAGTGGCGGTGTGTTTACACTAAAATCCAAGTTCTTTTTTGTGTTAATTACCTTGTCAACCGTTGATTGTTGTTTGGTTGTTAAGCGCGCTCATTAAACTTTATAAAGTATGTGCTTTTTTGCTGAATTTCTGCTTGCTGTTATTACAGGCTTCAGATGGCTTAATATAATTGTCGTTTGAATGATTAACTTTAACTTGTGTGGAAATGTTTTACTGGAATCAAATATACAGCATCGTGAAACCCTATCCTTGTTTTACGTAATATTAATGCTTGCAGAATTCAGGAAGTAAATGGTAATGGATATAAATATTCAACCAATAGCTAAATTGACATTTCTGCAATGAAAGAGCAAGTTAACTTTTAGAGTAGATTTAACGAGACAGGTGTGAATTTAGCGATTTACTATTTAATTCTAAATCAATCGCGGATAAAAAGCAAAAACTGATGATGAAGTCCTGTTTTGTTGTATGAATACTCTTTATTAACATCTATAATCACATATACAACCACCCATTAGCACTTAACTTCAGCTGCAGAATAATATTATTTTATAAGAATTTATATCGAATACATTTTATCTTCAGATTGAGTTATTTTACCGGGTTAATTTAATTTTATGTAACAAGATCAAATCAGTATTAATTACCGATCGTTCATCGTCTAACTATCAATACTTATAAATTATACCGAAGTTTACGAGTAAAAGATGGCGCTGGGAAGCGTTGTAAACAAGACAACAAGCCAACCCAATTTGATCCTAAAATTTGTATTAGTTCTGAAGTTATTTATATATGTTGAAAGTTTCAACTTATATATAAATTTGAAGCGCTCCATTCACTTCAAGGTAGGATTATATTCACCGGGGGGGGGCAATCAACACATATCCATGACATTCGTATAACCAAACTCAGCACTTATTGTCAGTTTATTGTTTCTCCATTATCAGTTAAATTGAAGCTAGTGAGTTAATATACTTCGTGGGCGTTAAGTTAATTAATAAACTTGATAGTAATTTAGAAGTAAAAAGTACAAAAATTTATTAAAACTAGTATCGACTGCAAATTTCACTGCAGATAATTTTTGAGGCAAAAAACACACAGTCTCCTCTAATCTAATGGAAGTCATTGCCTGGCGCCTATGTTAATGTCTGCGACCGCCTTTGGTTGGTCCCTCACTTTTTATCGTTCTACAGTATTTCCATTTAGCGTTCAGTAGCTTCGTTGATCTACCCGTTTCTCGCTGCCCGATTCAAACGTCAGACGCAAACTAACGTAAATTTCCGTTTTCTTCTAAAATGATGTTATGTCAGTACCCGCCATTATTCAGTTGGAATCTCATTTCAGGTCGTTTGGAGAAGCTAACATCATGACGTGGCCCAACTCGCACAAGACCGTCTTCGTCATGGACCACAGTCCGTTGATGTCGCGACCGTGCGACGTCAACGTCGAGCTGGACCTCTTTTCCAAATCCCGCTCCTCGGGTTTTCACCTTCTACCCCCCGTGTGCAAGTCGCTCTGGACGTGCGCCACGGAGGCTGTGTTTGAGTACTGCCGCATACTGTGGGATATTTACCCGACGAACAAGCTGCTGCGTTTTATAGTTAGCGATGTCAAACCCAACCCGATTGGCGGATGGGCTGCCACACACCAAAATCTGCAAAATGTATTTAGCTACTTAACTTTGATAAATCTTAATCGTGCATTTTTGCGTCATAACTATATTATTAAATCCAGGTAATGAATAGTTTTGCACACATCGGCCCGCCCGTGCCGGACTCTCTGGCCTCGGACTGCAACATAACGCACGGACTGACTGCCGCACTGGAGGCCATGACGGAGTGCTCGCCGATACAGATGGAGAAGAGAGCTCAGGAAGGAAACGGGAATCCTAAAGTGAGTCTTTCAAATTTCTTACTAAAAAGTATATCATATCCATTAATATTTATATTTTATTATATTAGAGAATACGTAAATACTTATAATTATTAAAGTGAAATGAATGAGGTTTACAATACAATATAAATAGATATACTGTAAAAACTGAACTTTAGATGGTAAAAAGTTAATTAAGCTAATCCTTAATTCGGATAACTACCACATCGTAAAATTATATTTTTATTATTTATAATTACATTCCTACTACTACTATTTCACATTATAACCTAAACTACTAGTTTACATCTAGAACTATTTATAAAATACTAGGCCTTTATTGTAACCTGAACTAGTACATACCATAACTATAGTAGCTAATAATATGATATTATGTAGATTTTATTCTGAATCTTTCTGTTACATTCCTAAATTAATGGTAAATATGTCAAGTAAATTTATTATCATTTGATATAACCTCTTGGTTAATTCCATCAAGGTACTGAACCGCGGTCGGGTCATTTGCATCGGAGCCTTTCGCGACGACACTTTGGTCCGCAGTATGGAATCGTTCTTCCAGGACGCGCTGATTCAGATCAACAAGAGATGCGCCGTGTCGGATCACGCCATGCCCATCAGTCACTGCGATTTGGTGCTCATCAACATCTTCCCCAACTCCCAGACGTCGAAAATTAAAGGTGTCTTTAAAAAATGAATCGACTCTCTCTATTATGACGTAATCGCGATAGTGAATTGTAATTGTATGTGTTGCCATTCATTTTGCGACTATTTAATTAATATCTCGCAAATTGTTGGGTAATTAACAAGGTAAATAATTAGCTAATTAAGATTAACGACGTAGGTTTTAATATTTTGTCATTTTGTCCATACTCAACCATTTTGAATTTGAACATGATATTACAACTTAATGTAAATCATTTGGCCGTGTTAATTTTCTCTTTAATTCATTTACAGTCATGTCGTTCATACTAAACTATTCTTTGAAGTACGAATTGGTCAAGTTAAATGAATAACCTATTGATTAAAGTTGAATCTAAAAAAATAAACTTGATTGGTTGACATTGCTGTTGCTGTTTTGATTAGAGCACGTACGTCTGGACCTGTCGCCCGTGCTGAGCTGCGAATTGATCAGTTTAAGAGCCTGCAAGTGGCTAGCCTCGAGGATGTGTACTCTGGTATGTTCCCTCTAGTTCTGTCTGTCTTTGATTTAGTTTTCGAAATTTTTAAAACAACAGACTTTTTACTCTGTAAGTATATAGTTCTGACTTGGTTAATTAGTTTTAATTAGGTTAAACTTAAATAAGTATAGCATAACTTGAGATCAACTCGATGGTTAATTTCTACGGATGTTAAGATTCTAAGATGAGTAAGAATCAAACATTTTATTGACGTGAGAACGACTGGTGATTGTTTGTTTTGATGGTCAGGTGCTGCAGCATTACGACTTGGCCTCCACCACGGTGACGGGCATCCCCATGAAGGAGGAGCAGAATGCCTCCTCTTCGGCAAACTACGATGTAGAGATCTTCCATCCGGCAGCCGCGCACGCTGAAATCTTAAAAATGAAGGTTTACATCTATCTTTTTTTAAATTGCAGTTATAATTAATTATTAAGCTATTGTGTCAGCCCATTATTTAATAATTTATTCACCAACTATTCGATCTTATTGTTTTTGTAAGACGTGGAAATAAGTTTTAGTTCGTCTAATTAAAATGGCACACTTGGGCCGATTGAATTAAAATTAACTTTAATGTAATCCATGACTGAATTTTAATACGAAGAGATGATGTAGATAATGACAGCTACTAAACATGCTGGAAAAACATGTTCAGTAGTGTTGAAAGTTGTTACCAAATAATGAAGCACAAGTGAACGAACACGACTAATGGTAATTTAATGTAATTCGAAATTTTAATTAACATTTACCTTAATTTGTAGCTATCCCTAAGTTTAGTTATTGTGAAATATTATCAATACGGTGCAAGTAATACTTGTATGTATAATTCAGTTAGTTCTGTCGAACTATAATAATTTGAAATTCGATGGTGTCCTGTATTTGCAGAAGGAAAGTCGCGTTTACAATGAAATTGGGCTTTTTACGAAATTAACTTATCGACTTTTTAACATTATAATAGATAGATCATTAATTTATTACTTAATTAATTAAATATAGTGTTATTATTTTGATTTTATGATTTCTGACGGTTTGCATTTATGGTATGAAAGCGCGTCTAATGGCAATTAGATGTTTTAAGTAAATTAAATATTGTAATATTTTTATGAGTTTTATTGCTATTTTATTATCGTTCTAGTTTCATTTTAACTCAGTTAGATTCGTTTAATGTATTAGTTTTTTGTTTCTCTTAAATTTTGGTTCGTAATTAGCCCGCTATTTAATTAATATAATCAAAATTGTCGTATTTATTCATATTATTTGATTTTATATATGATATTTTTTCGATGTTATCTCATTATTTTAACTTCAACTAATTTAATTCATTTAGATTATTATGTGATGTTTAATTTTAATCGTAATTTAATAACAGAACGAAAGCGCGCTGTTCATACTGAAAGAGGGCTACGACTACAAGACGGTGACGCTGAAGTGGTGCACGCCGCGCGCCACCTCCAACTGCGTCGAGCTGTGGCCGTGCAGCTCGGCGCACCGCATCTCCCCCGTCGATGTGACCAGCCGGCCGTCGTCCTGTCTGACCAACTTTCTCCTCGGTGGCAGGTATGCACCTTAACTAACAAGCAAACCGAGCAGTAAGTAACCAATTAGTTAGATTCTATTTTAACTTGTCAGTTAATTAGGTAGATGGAGTATATTACTTACACGGTATCTAACTTGTAATTTATCTATCTAATTAGTGATTTAACTAATCAGTAAAATGATGTAGTAACTAATGTAATATTAAGTGAATTAAACTTTAATGTTGAAATAACAGTTGTCATTAAAAGTCATGTTGTAATATTACGTGAATTAAAAGGTAATTTTTACGAAGGTTTGTTAAAATTAATCGAATTACTAAACGCAACTTTAGATAGTTATTAAATACCATAAACAGTCTACACTAGACTTATTAATGGTATTACATTAAATTTAATACTGATAATAAATTTCACCGGGTCGGTAGACTTTTGAAGATCGGTAAAGTGAGAGAGAATTCATTTTGAAATGATTAGGTCGGTAATGCTGGAACTGCCCCGAGGCAGCGGTCGCCTAACCTCGCACATGCTGGCCGCCCACGGCGGCGAAATCTTCCTGCACGCTCTGCTCAACAGCCGCAGCGTCATCGAAGACCCGCCGTCGATCAGCGAGGGCTGCGGCGGACGCGTCACCGACTACCGCATCCCGGATTTCGGCGAACTCATGAAGGAGAATCGATTGATACCGTAACAGTCTACCACCTTAACTCTTATGACTACAATACCATACACATAATTACAATTATACAACAGTATAGTTAATAATACAATAGTAGAGTTTAGAACAAATAAAACGGGGACTTCTGTACTTTTCGAATTTAATTTGAGCAAAACTAACCAACTGATTTCAACGAAAAGTCAACAGTATATTAAGTACCAGTAGTTCTACATTCAGTAATTTTTGGGTGTCTATATCTTTGAAAGTGTAGGAAGAAGCAATATGCAAACTAACTGTTCCCCATCAAGATTAACGAATATATATAATACGGAATAAAGAACAGGCTAATTATATAAGAATAATAATACAAATTAAATAATACGTACTAATGTAATAATACTGATAATACAATTCCATGCACGGTAACCTACACTGCCA